>CAOLHI010004079.1:0-135286 GCA_948474755.1 Ctenosaura bakeri | reverse complement strand
TGCAAGTATTACTGTTGGCAGGCCAGATCGATAACAGTACCTGATGTCCTTGTCAAAACCTGGCTGAGTTTAAATGGAGAAATTATCCATCTTCCCTGTTTCCCCCGGCTTGAGATCAGGCAGATGGAATTGGCAAAACTACCTGTAAGTATTCCTTGCCTGAGAAAACCCTATGAAATTCATGGGGTCTCCATAAGCCAACAGGTGACTTGAAGGCACATGCACATAAGTAAATGGTTTTCTCAATTAGTGTTAGAAAGATAAATATTGTGCATAGTTATCTTTTGGAACATGGCCTGAATTTCCATGAACATGGGCTTCTGGCGAGGGATGGGCTGCACCTCACAAAACTTGGCAGGAATGTTTTTGCAAACAGTCTTGCAAGGAAGATTAAGAGGTCTTTAAACTAAGTTCCACTGGGGAGGGAGACAATATTATTCAGGGCAAGGACTCAGAGAACACAGGGGAAAAAGGCCCAAATGATACTGGACAAGTAGTACAAGCGGCCAATGGCGGGAGGAGTAGAATCAATAGTACAGGACGTGCAGGAAGGGCCCAGGGACTTAAGTGTCTCTACACTAATGCAAGGAGTATGGGAAACAAGCAGGATGAGCTTGTACTCCTAGTACAAGAAAATAAATACGATTGGATAGGCATCACTGAGACCTGGTGGGATGAGTCTCATGATTGGAATATAGGAATAGAGGGGTATAGCCTATTTTGTAAAAATAGACCAAACAAGAAAGGAGGAGGAGTAGCCTTGTATGTCAAGGATGTTTTCACCTGTGAAGAGATCCAGGACTTAAACCCAGAAAGCCAGGTCGAGAGCATTTGGGTAAGAATTAAGGCAGCGAGAAACAATAGGGATATTCTGGTGGGGGTTTACTACAGACCTCCAACCCAGGCTGAGGACTTGGATGACGCCTTCCTCAACCAAATGACTGCACATTCAAAGAGGAGGGATACAGTAATAATAGGAGATTTCAGTTACCCGGATATATGCTGGCAGTCAAACTCTGCCAAGACAGCAAGGTCCAGCAAGTTTCTTGCTTGTCTTGCAGACAACTTCATGGTCCAGAAGGTGGAAGAGGCCACAAGGGGATCAAATATTCTAGATCTGGTCTTGACCAGATCTGGTCTTGACCAACAGGGATGACCTTGTGAATGAGGTAGAAGTGGTTGGATCTTTAGCGGGGAGTGACCATGCCCTGTTGGAATTTAGCATTCAGTGGGAAGGAGAAGATAAGGGTAGCCAGACACTCATCTTAGATTTTAAAAAAGCGGACTTCTGTAAACTTAGGGAGTTGCTGGCTGGAATTCCGTGGTCAGGAATAGTGAAAGGGAAAGGAGTTCAGGAGGCATGGGGGTTCCTTAAAAAGGAGATACTGAAGGCACAGTCTAAAACAGTGCCAATAAGGAGGAAAAATGGAAGGCATCTGAAGAAACCAGAATGGTTGACTAAAGAACTCTCAGCTGAGCTAAGAGTTAAGAGAAACATGTATAGGAAATGGAGGAAGGGGAAACCACCAAAGAAGAATTTAAGCAAGTAGCTAGGAGATGTAGGGAGGAAGTCAGAAAGGCTAAAGCACAGAACGAACTTAGGCTGGCCAGAGACATTAAAAACAATAAAAAGGGTTTTTTTAAATATGTCCGCAGCAAAAGGAAAAAGAAGGAGACAGTAGGGTCGCTACGCAGAGAAGATGGCAAATTACTCACAGGGGGGAGAGAAAAGGCAGAGCTACTTAACACCTTCTTCGCCTCCGTATTTTCCCAGAAGGATACAAGCACTCAACCTGGCGGTTGGGGAGCAGGGGAGGAAGCAGAGGAAATGAGGCACATAATAAGTAGAGAGGTGGTACAGGAATACCTGGGCGCATTGGATGAATTCAAGTCTCCAGGGCCAGATGAATTGCATCCTAGGATATTAAAAGAGCTGACAGAGGTCATTTCGGAACCGCTTGCTATAATTTTTGAGAAATCTTGGAGGACAGGAGAAGTTCCAGCAGATTGGAAGAGAGCAAATGTTATCCCCATCTTCAAGAAGGGAAAAAAGAGGACCCAAATAATTATCGCCCAGTCAGCCTGACATCAGTACCTGGAAAGATCCTGGAGCAGATCATTAAGCAGTCAGTTTCTAGTCATTTAGAAAGCAACGTGGTAATCACGAGAAGTCAACATGGATTTCTCAAAAATAAGTCATGCCAGACTAATCTTATCTCTTTTTATGATAGAGTTACTAGCTTGATAGATGAAGGGAATGCTGTGGATGTAGCATATCTCGATTTCAGTAAGGCCTTTGACAAAGTTCCCCATGACATTCTTGCAACGAAGCTAGTAAAATGTGGGCTGGACAGGGCTACTGTTAGGTGGATTTGTAATTGGTTGACCGACCGAACCCAAAGGGTGATCACGAATGGCTGCTTTTCGTCCTGGAGAGAAGTGACTAGTGGGGTGCCACAGGGTTCTGTCCTAGGCCCAGTGCTGTTCAATATTTTTATCAATGACTTGGATGAAGGAATAGAGGGCATGCTCATCAAATTTGCAGATGACACCAAATTGGGAGGGGTGGCTAATACGCCAGAGGACAAGATCAAAATTCAAAATGACCTGGATAGATTGGAGAGCTGGACCAGGGCGAACAAAATGAAATTCAACAGAGAGAAATGTAAGGTCCTACACTTAGGCAGAAATAATGGAATACAGAAATATAGGATGGGGGACATGTGGCTGGATAGCAGTACGTGTGAAAGGGATCTAGGAGTCTTCATAGACCACAAGCTGAACATGAGTCAGCAGTGTGATGCAGCAGCCAAGAAAGCCAATGCAATTCTCGGCTGCATCAATTGGAGTATGGTGTCTAGATCGAGGGAGGTACTGGCACCACTCTACTCTGCTTTGGTTAGACCCCATCTTGAATACTGTGTCCAGTTCTGGGCACCCCAATTCAAGAAGGATATTGACAAGCTGGAGCAAGTCCAGAGGAGTGCGACCAAAATGGTGAGAGGCCTGGAAGCCATGCCCTATGAGGATAGACTTGATAGAGAGCTGGGTATGTTTAGTCTGCAGAAGAGGAAGTTAAGAGGGGACATGATAGCCATGTTTAAATATTTGAAGGGATGCCACGTAGAGGAAGGAGGGGACTTGTTTTCTGCTGCTCCAGAGACCAGGAGAAGGAGCAATGGATTCAAGCTGCAGGAAAGGAGATTCCACCTGAACCTCAGGAAGAACTTCCTGACAGTCTGGGCTGTCCGGCAGTGGAATCTGTTGCCTCGGAGTGTAGCGGAGTCTCCTTCCTTGGAGGTTTTTAAGCAGAGGCTTGATGGCCATCTGTCGGGATTGATTTGAGGGTGTTCCTGCATGGCAGGGGGTTGGACTGGATGGCCTGTGTGGTCTCTTCCAACTCTGAATTTCTATGATTCTATGATTCTATGATCCATTGGGAAGGTGAGCCTGAGTTGATTTGACTGAATAGGAGTACCTGCCACAAAGCAAAGGGCATCTTGTGCTAAGATTCATTTTTCAAAGTTCAACCCATCAAGTGGCAGAATTATTAGAAATTAATGTTAACCTGGGTCTGCATTATATTTATTGCCCACTGGTTGAAACTTGCCACCTACTTACAGAAACTGCAGAGGTATCTGTTCTTGTTTCATGAGTAACTAATTTCACTTTTTTAGGCAAGAAAAAATTCTGTCTTTTCAGAAGTTGGCCTTTACAAGCTGTCAGTTTCAATTAGCTTAAAGGAATTACCAGGGGAACAAAGGTAGGGAAGCTCTGTGATGTAGTTGCATGATAGTCACTCTCTGCTTTTGAGAACTAAGATCTAGTCATATCTTTGAAACTTTAGGTTACTTGAAGGAAGCAGACTATACTGGGGCTTTCAGGTTCAGACTAGTTATAGAAAAATGCACCACTAAGACAGGGAAAAGAGATTTGGAATAACAGAGTGCTGTTAAAACAGGGATTGTTGACTGTGTAAAAGTCTGTTCTAGTGATTCCGATAAAGGCCAAATTTGACCTGGTTAATCCCTATTTCTGGTGGACTTTGTGTCCTTGATTAGGTTGCTTCTTATTTTGGACAAACTCCATGTCCCATTTTGGGTGTTTTGAATTTATTTCATTCAGCCCTTATCTCACACAATCAGCTTCTTGTCTAACTGACAATCAGCTGGATTTTCCTTTTGTTGATTTGGGCTGAATCATAGAATCATAGAGTTGGAAGACACCACAGGGACCATCCAGTCGAACCTCCTGCTGTGTAGGAACACACATCAAGCGGCAGTGTATTCCACTGTCAAACAGCTTTGATGGCCAGGAAGTTGTTCCTGAGGTTCAAGTGGAATCTGCTTTCCTGCAGCTTGAATCCATTGCAGCAGAAAACAAACTAGTCTCTGGAGCAGCAGAAAACAAGCCCACTCCCTCTTTGACATGGCATCCCTTCAAATATTTAAACATGGCTATCATGTCCCCTCTTAACCTTCTCTTCTGCAGACTGAACATACCCAGCTCCCTAAGCTGCTCCTCGTAGGGCATGGATTCCAGACCCTTCACTATTTTGGTTGCCCTCTTCTGGACATGCTCGAGCTTGTCGATATCCTTCTTGAATTGAGGTTCCCAGCGCTGGACACAGTATTCCAAATGAGGCCTAACCAATGCAGAATAGAGTGGTGCCATTACCTTCCTCGATCTAGATACCATACTCCTATTGATGCAACCAAGAATCACGTTGGCTTTCTTGGCTGCCGCATCACACTGCTGACTCATGTTCAGCTTGTGATCTACCAAGACTTCTAGATCCCTTTCACATGTGCTGTTATCCAGCCACGTGTCCCCCATCCTATATATGTGCATTCCATTTTTTCTGCCTAAGTGCAGGACTTTACATTTCTCTCTGTTGAAATTCATTTTGTTAGCTTTGGTCTAGCTCTCCAATCTGTCAAGGTCATTTTGAATTTTAATCCTCTCCTCTGGCGTATTAGCAACCCCTCCCAATTTGATGTCATCTGCAATTTGATCAGCATGCTCTCTACTCCTTCATCCAAGTCATTGATAAAGATATTGAATAGCACTGGGCCAAGGACAGAACCCTGTGGCATTCCACTAGTCACTTCTCTCCAGGATAAAAAGCAACCACTGAATCCTTTGAGTTCGGTCAGTCAACCGATTACAAATCCATATTTATACAAGTATGTATTTATACAAGTGGTGATAATAATGCATATGGGCTGGAGGGTTTTTATGTGGGCAAATAGTGATTTTTGTGCACAAGGGTTAAACATAGTCCATAGTATATTGCATCACTCCATCATGTCCTTAGTTTTCTGCTGTTTTTGTCCTAGTAAAGTCTGAAACTCATTAAACTTTTCTGCAAGAGATCTGAATTGAAGTCTAGTGCTGTCCTATTTCCAAGCTTCTGTCCTGCCCTATCTTCTTCGGTCTAAGAGGGAGTTTTTCGTTTTCAAAAAAGCATTAATACTGGATGAATGCTCTTGCACTTATGTGTATTGTGTTGCTACCCTTTGCTTGTTCCTTTTTTAAGAAACAAAAAGTGAAATGCACTATTTTGCTATCTATATGAAAATTTCTTTGCCATTCTGAAATGCACTTTTCAACATATTCAGCAATTTCCCAGTTGTAGCGAGGTGTACAATTGTGCAAATTATATAATCAATAAAAATGGCTCTGTCCCGGATTTAAACCCACATGGTGGGATTGGATTGTTCTGAAGGAGTCCTGTAACAGAGCTACATTAAAAAAAATGTGCTAGTATAGTAATACTGCAGCAATGGAGCGCAGCTGGAAAGGTAACTTGCAAGAAGAATGAATGAAATGGTAAGCTGAAACCATACATAGCTAATTAGTGGTAGGATGATGCTCTAGAACTCATCCAGATGATGATTTGGTAATTGGTGATGCTCTGGGCTGTCTGTAACTGAGAAGTGGTGGGATATGCTTTTGGACTGAGAGTATCATCCTACCCCTGCTCAATTATGGAGAAACCTTAGCATGTTGTTATGTTCATTTTGTAAGTTTTTGAGTGCTTCAGTGGAGTGCAGAATGCTATGGTAGGGAATTAGGGACAATTTTCTTAAGGCTTTTTCCACGCTTGTCATCTGCATGACATTGCATCAAGAATGAGAGCTAGACACCCAGGCTTGGAGTAAGAGAAGCCACAGCGTTTATTTACAGTTATATACAACAATCATTGGTAGAGAGGGGAGACCAGTGCAAGTTGCTCATCTCTTTCCATTTCATTATTCCATTGTCTCTGGGACTATCCTGCCTCCTGGCTCTCCCAGAGCCAACAACAGCCAATTTGTGAGAATGGGTAAAAGGCTAGCCACCGACTCTCCATCTCTGCTTGCCCCAAACTGCTAACTGTTCCTCACCAACCTCCCACCCCAGTTCCTGACCTTTATCCCCTCCTTGGTTTAATTCATTGGTCTTCCTTCTCTCACCTTACTACTTGCCGCTTGTGACAGATGTTGAATACAGAATCATTTGTGATTGCAGTGATGAACAGCTAAACCAGAAAACCAAAACAAATATATCATCTCCATGGGAAATTCTTGGAGAAGACAATAAAGATGCCACAATGACTTGAAAAAATTCTGGTCAGCCAAATCCAGGTATGCCCAGATTGTAGTGGAGAGAGGGTAAGTGAAGCTCACCTGACCAAAAAAGAGTCTGAGGCAAGGCCACAGGCCCAGTTTTAGGCCTGTGTTTTAATGAGACTAAATGCCTCGTGAGATCTCATGCCAAGTCTTGTGAGTGCAGAGAACTCATAAGACTTGGCCTTCCCCCAGAATTGTACAAATACTTCTCCTCACTGTTGGCTGAGCTAGCAGCTTGGCCAGCACTAGTGCCAGCTAGCTTGCTCACCACAAAGATTTCCCCTTAGCTAAGTGTGCTCAGGGGGTGCATTATGACTTCTGCCTAATTCTTTGTATTTCTTGAGTGTTGGAGCCATGGCAAAATGATGTTGGGTTGGCCTCCCCAGGTTGGCTCCCTTCATATGTACACCCCATGTGAGCATTACTGTTAGCACAGACCCTGACTAATGGGCACTGACAGAGCTTCCAGTATACTGTGAATCTGCCTGCCACTCTTAAACAGTTTTATGTTTTAGAAGTGTGCTTTTTTTCTCTCTCTTCCTCGGCTGAGCGTGTCCTGGAGATAGCAAATGCTCCATTAGTATGATAGCAACTTGTTTCTGGACCTAGTATAGTGGGACTGTAGAAATGTATTTTTAAAAACAATGTGTTGTTTTAAGCATTGTTGTGATAGTGCTCATACTAGAGTCGATACCTGAGAAGACTAAAAGTTATAGAGAACACTGATAGAGATGTCTAGGGGTTCATAGAAAAGTTTTTTTCCATTAAAAAAAAGAAGGCTGCAGATATGTTATCTGTTGTCATGGTCAATTTATGTCATTGTTATCTCCAGATATGTACAGGTGTATCTCAGTTAATGAAGCAGACACATTTCTGGGCATTACTTCTTTCACAGAAAATTTGATATCAGAGTTAGGAGTAACATGAAAAGAACAGAGATAGGTTCTACACCACAAAAAAGATGTTTCAGCAAATGTTTAATTCAAAACTAACAGTAGTCACTTGTGAAATGAAAAACCAGGTCAGATAAGCCTTACATCAGTAAACAGAAACATTTAGAACAGTGGTTCTCAACCTTCCTAATGCCGCGACCCTTTAATACAGTTCCTCATGTTGTGGGGACCCCCAACCATAAAATTATTCATTTATTATTCACAATGCCTCCCCCGCCATGCAAAGGCCGCCTCACTGGCCAGAAACGGGGGGGGGGTGGGCAGGGAAGGAAAGAGGAGCTCGCATCTCCCCCGGGAAAAAACTCTGAGAACCCCCCTGGGCTCTACTTCTGCTTCACTCTTGTTTCTGCTGGGGGGGCAGTGTGGGAAAAGTTTCCAGAGTGTCAACCCTGGCCGGGGGCGGGGGGAGGAATCCGAGCACCTTTGTCTTTTGTGCCGGGCACAGCTCGCTCCCCCGAAAAAGTGCCGCCTTGTGGCCCCCCGGCCCTTCCACAGCGCCCACCTCCATGGCAAGTGGGGCAGAGGCCGTGGTGAGGAGGGGGCCTGCCCCCCATGCTGCCACCCCCCCATGCTGCCGCCACCCCCCCAAGCTGGCCCGTCAGATGGGAGGTTCTCCCAGTAGTGGAGAAGGAGAGTGATTTCAGTCCCTTCTGAACAGGGGGCAGGAGGACTTGCATAAAACCATTCCTGCTGTGGCGGCGCTGTGGCCACATGCGCTCCCGCCAAAGGGGGCAGGAGGACGCAAATGCGTGGCTCGCGCTTGCACACCACCTCTCCTGGGCCTTTTCCGCACGTCACCTTATCGTGAAGGTGGGAGGTGCCATTCGCGCAAGCACGTTCTTGCGCGAGGCGCTCTTCTCTGCTCCTTCGTCCCGCAACTAGCTTCCTGGTCGCGCGACCGCCCCACCCCTTCCTTCCGCAGTGCAGCCTGGGAGCTGTAGGCTGCGCTGGAGGAGGAAGGGGTGGGGTGGTCGCGTGACTAGGAAGCCAGCTGCGGGATGAAGGAGCAGCGAAGAGAGCGTCTCGCACAAGAACCTGCTTGCGCAAACGGCACCCCCCGCCTCCGTGATAAGGTAACGTGTGGAAAAGGCCCAGGAGTAGTGGTGTGCAAGCGTGAGCCACGCGCTCGTGTCCCCTGCCCCCTTTGGCGGGAGCATGTGCAGCCGCATGTGCTCCCACCAAAGGGGGCAGGAGGACACAAGCGCGTGTCTCACGCTTGCGCACCACCACTGAGGAGGGAATGGAGCCTAAGACCATCAGAAATACGTATTTTCCGATGGTCTAAGGCAATCCCTGTGAAAGGGTCGTTCGACCCCAAAGGGGTCGCGACCCACAGGTTGAGAACCACTGGTTTAGAACCTTCTAGAGACCACCTGAACGCTTCTTCCAAAATCAACCCAGAGATGATTTCTTTCTTTCACTAGCTTCCACTTTGGAAATCTTATAGATCTACACTTAAAGGTATGCTGAGAGTAGCTGGTGAGACAGGCTAATTTGCTTTCACCTTTTCTCTGTTTTGTTCTTCACATATGCTCAGTAAGAGATCCAGCTGCTGTTTACATTATGTGTTATAGGCAGGTGTCTGCATGTATGTGCGTATGCTTTCAAGTCACCTTCTGGCAACTTGAATTTCATAGGGGTCTCTTAGGCAAGGAATACTCAGCTGTGCTTTTGCTAGGTCCTTCCTCTGAAGTTACAGCAGGTAATACCTGGTATTTGTTGGCAGTATCTCATCTAAGTACTGATCCTGCTTAGCTTCCAAGATCAGAAAGGATCTGATGTCTTTAGGATATTTAGGCCCATGTGGGCAGGTACACACAACTTATAGTTGAGTCAGCTAAAGCAGAATACCGTTCTTCCCTAGCTCAATGTTTATTGCATTATTTACTCTAGACATGCTGCTTCAACCAGTCACCAAAAGTGTGTATTTCTTTACCACTTCTTCACCATTCTCCCTATGCCAATGCTGCTAAAAACCTCCCAGCTGGAGAGAGGACAAGGATGAAAAGTAGGGTTGGATAAGTGTTAAAACGCTTTATAAAATGGATTTTTTTTTTATCAGAGGCTTTGTTAACTGAGGCATGCCTGCATATATACAGAGAGAGAAAAGATGCTGCCAAGTGAAATATGGAGGATGGGGTCATTTAAATATAAATTTGTGAACAGTAATGTTTTGGCTGTTTTGGTTAGCATTCTCTGCTTGAGATTTTTTATGAACATGTTACTCAGTCCCTCCCCCTTGATGTGTATGTGTTTTATAATAATATGCCTTCTCAAAAGAAACATGTTTTCCCTGATCTGTAGCAACATGGAATTATCCAGAACTGATCCCTGTTGTGACTACTTTTCCAGAAACAACATAACTACAAAGACTAATAAAACAATGAGAATGTAAGCACAGCTGGATGAGAGAGAGTGCTAAGACCTGGGTGTTAGTGAATGAACTGGTGGCTTGCTTTGAGTTAGGAAGAAGATCTGAGGAAGGGAGCAGAGAAGTAAACAAAGAACCAGTAATAGAAGTTTTCCCAGCTGCTCTCAGAGGAATTGAAAGCGTGATGAGGCAGTGTGTTTACTGGGGAATTTAATGACCTGTCATCTCCCAGTTAGTTCAGTGGAGTGAGAGTGACTATCAGGAGTTTCCCTTCCACTGCAAGAATCTGAGATTGTGGGAATACCAGGGAAAATAATCTAACACAGGAAGGCAACTGAGAAAGAATTAATGCCATTGTCTTAGCACCTCGGGGAGGAAATCTTGGTTTCGACCAATGGGGAATTCTAAGGCATTCAGTAGAAGAGAAGGGACTTTTAGAAAATGAGACAGAATATGACAGTGGGGTTGGGGAGAAAATCAATAGAAGTATTTTGTGGTTGGGAAACAAAACCAGAATGAGCTAATTATGAAGGGGTGAAGGGAAACACCAGTTAGTAAACACTGAATGAGAGATATGTGATAGAGATACCACATGAGCTTGGGTTCTTTGACCTGACAGGTGGAGCTTTACCTTGGATTCCTGCATATAAATTATGATTCCTTTGTGTTTTTCAGATGAGGTTTATTATCAAAGGCAAATATTGTACGCATTAACTACAGTTGTTTCTTGAACTTTGCCAAGGACCAGCAGCTCATAGCCTGTAGACCATTACTGGTGCACAGACTACCACTTTATGTAGAATTACCCTTGATGTTGTCAGATTCCAAAAAAGGTCTCATCTATCAAAAGTCAGGGGTCAGGGTTGATGGAAACCGAAATCCTACAATATCTAGAGAATGACATTCTTCCCCACCCCTGCTCTTTGGCTTCTCATGTATATGTTTAGCACTTTGAAGTACCAGTTCACTGTCACAAGTGATTACACCAGACAGGAATCAGTCATCCATAGGAGAATTTTAACATTAATAAATTTAGCACTTCCTTCTGATTTGCAGAGTGTGTTATTGAAGCATATTATGGTGACTCTTCTTTGCTTAATTAGGAAAAAGCCAGCCCTGCCACTAGACTTAATGAGGCAACAGTTTTTGGCTATCATGAAAAGGCACCAAATCATTAGTTATTTAATGTAATAGAATTGTATTTTTACTGCCAGGAAGGAGGAAGAGATGAGGTTTGTAAGATATCCTGACCTAGTTGCCAAAATAACATTACTGGTGTTAGGTACTGTGCATTTTGGCTTTGAGAAATGGAGACACCATTTGCATCTCTGCCTCAGGCAGCAAAATGTTTTGGGCTTCTGATAGGTTACAAATGCTATATCATGGTAGTAGAGTATGTGCCTTGTGTGTAGAATACCTTGAGCTTGATCCTTAGAATCTGCTTATAGGGCTGGAAATACTTCTGCTTGAAATTCTGGAAAGACACTGCCACAATATTATGCTAGTAGAACAAAATAAGGCAGCTTGCTATGTTCTTTGCCACTTTATTGAAATAGCAAGCCTTCTAACAAGGTTTTTGTAAATGCATCTATATGCAAAACAGCCCCCCCAAACCACCTGATTCAAAGGTATAGATAGGAAAATATGTTGTAAAGAGAAAGATCAGGGATAGACTGATTTCTCTGTTCCCTTGCATTAACAGAAAATTGGATGGCATGTTAGGAACAGCTGGGCCTGTCAGTGGAGCATCACTGAATGGGTCTGGAGAGGGAGGGTGAGGCAAAATTGAGGCTGAGGGAAAAAGAAAATCAAATACTTTAATTGCTCTTCAGTAGAAAGAAAACAAAGCGGTAAAAAAACCTCTAAAATCAGTGATCTAAGGCTCAACACTCAACTCAAATCCAGTTATAACCCTCTCGAATAGATAGTTTCCTCAGCTAAAAGATCTGCCAGCCCATTTAGTTCTCAATTTTCCAGAGTCCAGCAGAATATCACTGTGGTTTGGGTGCCTATTTGAAAGAAAGATTACTGCATGTAATTTGTTTTATCAGTATGGCATGTTGTTATTTGAGATGTTTATATGTAGTTTCTCCAGAGATCACAGAACAGCTAACAAGTAGTTCCCATGTGATCCAATGCTCAGCTGCTTGGCATCAACTATAGAGTGGAATTGTGTCCCTTCAGAACAGGAATTATTAAGAGACACTTAGGCTCTTCCTGTCCCTAGGGAACATGGAAAGAAGCCTCAGAAAGAGAGAGAATGAGACTTCTGAGAATGAGTTCTTCTTGCTCAGTGATTTTAACACTAGACCCTTGGCATTTTGGTTCTGACTGATTTACAATCTAACCTGCTGGGAACTCATGGGAATGTTAGCAGTTTCCATTCCCCTACACTTCTGAGATGTTTCCTCAGTGACATGTTTCCTAGAGACATGTGAATATGACCTTGAGAATGGGGCAGGATTCTTAGTAACTTCTAGTGGGACTGATAGTAGATGGCATACTCCCTTGCCAGGAGATCCCACCCCTTATAGAAGTGTAAATGTTTGTACAAAAGGACTGTTTACTGATCTTTGCACATTACTATGCCTAGGCCTTGTGGCATTTCTCCATATCTTTGAGCTTTACATACCCTTGGGGCCCTGAGAAATAACTTGCAAAGCTAAACATTGTATGCTAAATTTTGAGCATGACTTGGAATTAATAACATGTATTTCAAATTATTTAAATGTATGTTAAGCCTGAGTTGTGACAATAGACACCCTGGACTTTTCAGTCTTCTCTTCATAGCTGAAAGGGCTAAAGATGGAATCTTTGTTTTAATGGAGAACTGAGATTTCTTTGTTTTCAGCATCAGTCATGAAAGTGATAGTTTTCTTTTGCTCATCTCCAAGTGAGAGTACAATGTTGTCTGCAAAGTATTACTCATACCTAGTTTTATCCTTAAAAGCCAAAAACAGCCTACAGAAACACAGCCAATAGTGCTACAGTGGATATAGGTATATTTAGCAATTGCTGTTACAGCTCTCCAGTTATGCCTAGAGTGCTTTTAGGTAGGTAGGTAGGTAGGTAGACAGACAGACAGACAGACAGACAGACAGACAGACAGACAGACAGACAGACAGACAGACAATTGTTGAAAACAACAACCGAAGAGCACTGTTTTCAGATGGAATTTGAATCCCTGGGGATACTACAAAATTGAAGTAAATTTAATAAACTGTTTGGAAAGAAGTCTATAGGAAGTACCAGACTTTTCAGCTTCTGTCTTCATTGGTGATGTCAGTCAGGATGGGAGTGATAAAGAGCATCCAGTGGCAGTTATAGAATTCCAAGGCTCTAGGCATGGAATTGATAGGTTGATGTTGAAGACAGGAGTGCTATTGTCTTCTAAATTAAGACTGTGCAGCATCAAGGTGTGGATCCAGAAGTTTTCACTCTTCTCAAGCATAGTTGGCTCATGAGGTTTCTCTGTTAGAAACATAGCCGTGTAGGAAACTCTGCATGCTTCAGAATTAAAATGTTTTGCAATAGGTTTTTCTGACTTTTGGATAGTGATTGCTGATTCCTGAATCCTGTCTGAAGATCCAGTGGTGGTTTTTTAACCACATACTATACAATGCATCTAGGATGCTAAAGGGACACAAATGTGCATGACATTTGGTGGGACTGCAAATAATAATAATAATAATAATAATAATAATAATAATAATAATATTTATTTCTATCCCGCCTCTCCCAGTGGATCAAGGCGGCATTACAAAAATATACAAATACATTAAAACATTAAAAAGTACCCCATCCTCCCCACCCAGCAACCCTTCTATTCCCCCTAAAACACATTAGTTATTAAAACAAATTAAAACAGAATTAAAACAAGCATGTTTTGTTTTCTGTGAGAGATTTCATAGTGCTTCTACTTTTAAAAGTTGTTTCATGCAGTGATGCAAGTGATGCAATGTTTAGATACACAGTGACGTGATCCACAATTTTCCATTGGTATTTTTATTTCACTTTTCCTCAGCACTTTCTTTAGAATAGGTGGCTGACAGAAGGTAAGACAAAGTGCTTTATTAATGTTTTAGCAAGATATATTGAATTAGCTATTGAAGGATAGCTTTCATTGATTGTCAAGTGGTAATGGGCAGGTGATGGGTGGAAAATAATCACAGATTGGGCTGCGGTGACACATGCCTTGATTACATCCCATTTCGACTACTGTTATGCACTCTTTGTGGGGTTGCCTTTGGAAACTGTTTGGAAACTTCACTGAGTTCAAAATGCTGTGGCTAGGCTGTTGACTGGGTCTGACTATAGGATCATGTGACTCCCCTGCTAAAAAGCTGCATTGGCTACCAGTCCATTTCTGGGCAGAATTCAAAGTACTGGTTTTGACCTTTAAATCCCTAAACGGCTTGTGTCCAGATTATCTGAAAGACCTATCTCCTTATATAAACCAACATGTTCATTAAGATCTGCGGGAGAGGGCTTTCTATCAGTCCTACCTGCAGGCATGTTTGGTTAAAGACTTGGGAGAGAGCTTTCTCTGAAACTGTGGGAGGTCCATTTGGCCCCCTCCCTGCTCTCTTTTCACTGGCAGGTGAAAACATTTTTTTGTTTAGGCAGACTTTTAGAGCTTGAATTTTAATTATAGAGCTGTAGAATGTGTGTGAAGTGGTGTGTTGTATTTTTTAATTTGTGTTTTTGAATCTTTTTTGATACAATGTTTTATGTATGTTTTAAGTGTTTCAACTGTTCTTAATCATGTTTTGATAACTGGAATATTTAATTTCCTTCTAACGTTTGTAAACTAAGTATTTTAGCAATGTCTTTTCAGACAATGTCTTTTCAGACATTGTAAGCCACCTTGGATCCCATTTGGGAGATAGGCAGGATATAAATTCAGTAAACCCACACACACACACACACACACACACACACACACACATACATACATACATATATATTTTACTGCCACTTTTTCATTGAGGAGACATTCTCTAGTACAGAGTTTCTCTACCAGGTTTCCCTGGAACCGTGGGATTCTGTGGGAAGTCACTAAGTGTTGCAGAAGAGTTCATGACTGGAAAAGAATATTTATTTTTAGGGGTAGATATAATAATTATTATGCAGGAGTTCTCTGAGGCCTGAAGATTATTTCAGTGGTTCCTTCAGGTAAAAAGTTTGAGAAAGTCTGCTCTAGTGAATATAGCAACCCAATGGATGTTGCACCAAATGATTATTATTGTGGTGGTGGTGCTGCTGGTGGTGGTGAACTTTCAGGTCAGCTCCAAGTTATGGCAACTCTCTTTGGCAAGAGTTATTGAGAGGAAGTTTGCCTTTGGCATCCTCTTAGACGGAGGGAATGTTGTTTTCCCAAGGCTACCCTAAAAGATGAGTGTCTTCTTCAAAGCACATGGTATTTTACTTCTTGCATTCTTTGTTGGTAGACAGTATTATTGCTGCATATATTTTAATCGTGAGTGTTAAAATTATAGTGTTATGTTTGGGCTGACAGGAATTCTAGTTCAAAGGCCTGTGAGTGTCAGTTGGTTTGCAAAACAGATCTGTAACAGTATTGTTATTCTTGATGGTCAGAGGAATATCCAGAAAAGGGCTTGTGGAATTTCAAGTGTGTGAAGTTTGTAAAATGTTCCAAACTTTCTCTGCCCCGTTCCGTATTCTGGATATGTCATTGATGTCCTCTCTATCACACAAGGTAGAGTGACCCACTGTATGTATACAAATAAAAGTTTGGGTATAGGATTTTGGGATTCAAGGCACTGGTGTTGAAATGTGTCATCGTTTGAATCCCTACCAAACAGAAGTATTACATGTCAAAGCACCATTGTTACTATGATGTTGGGTAAATTTCTAAATGCCTGGAATTTTAGAAATTTTCTCCTGCTTCTGTGTGGTCTCCATGTGGTTTCAGTTGTGCTGTTTACCTTCCCTGCACGTATTGGCTGCAAGACCTACCATGCCTTTGCTTCCTGACTCCCAAATGTAACTCATTACTCTTTCTTCAGTTAAGGCCAAACTAGATACTGCATGCAAATCCACAAATCATACTCTCAGTCACCCCCTTTCTCTCCTCATCTCTCAAAGAACAATTTTGGGAGGGGCTGATGTGAACTAGAGAAATTGTGCTTAAGCATTTCTCCAGCTGCTATTTCTTCATTTGAAATTAAACCCCAAGCTACTCCCAACTCCCACATTTGCATTTCAAACAAGGGCTTTCCCCCCCAACAGATGTTTGGAACTCCATGTGAAAAATCTACTTCACTCCTTAGGTGCTGGCTTAGGCAAGGAAAGAGAGACAGTGAGCAAATGCTGAGGCAGTATATGAACTACCTTCCAGGAGATCATCTGCAATGTATTCATGTTATTTGATGAATTCTTATTGTAAAACTGATCACTGCAGTGTGTCAAATATTAAAAACAAGGATTGGATCCATATTGGCCATTTTAGTGTGATTTCCCCCCTCTCTCTGTTCAGCAAAGATCACAGCTTGGAAGAGTTAGTTTTTTGGACTAAAGCTTTCAGAATCCCCCAGCTGGCATGGCCAGTCACCATTCTAACCTAATTTCCTTTCCTTCTAGCACAGACCACATTTTGGGGAAAGAACTTTTTGAGATCAGGGTTGGAAGAGGCTGTTTTTTCAGTTATAGTTCCCAGAATCCCCAAGCCAGCATGGCCAGTGACTGGAGGATTATTAGAAGTGCAGTTCAGTAAAGGTAATTTTTCCAAACTCTGGCGCAGGTAACAAGTGCATTGGACAGATCAGCCATCTGGCCAGGTATGTTTCTGTCCTTGTCTGGGCTCTGCTGCTTTCTTCTGTCTAGGCATTCCTCCCCCCACCCCCACACCATAGACATGTCAAGACCTGCCCTGTATTCCCTCTTCTACTCTGCTGGGGAGCATTAGACTCTCTTGCTTAAAGGCCTCCCAGTAGGAACATGTTGCTTTGTTAAGTTAGGGTGGTGGTGATCACCGTGCTTCATTGAGCACTGACACATCCAGCAGAACAAGAGAGCCATTAATCGCAAAGTGCATGGAAATTTAACACTGTGTCCTTATCCAGGAAAACTGTTTTAAGGATACTCTATAATATATCTCATACTATTCTCTGTTCAGAAGAATGCTAACCTTGCTTTCTGGAAGGAGACACTTAAATAAGTGACAACTATAGCAAAAACTTGAGAAAAATACTTCAGGGGACCACAGCTCCCAGAATCCTCCATCCATTGGACCACCAGCCAGGGTGGCAGGAGAAATGGGGATGCTGTGCTTTTAAGTGTAACTTTTCCAAACTCTGAAACAGAATAGCAGATGCCAGTTCCCCTAGATTTACCAGACTCCCTCCAATAGCTGGGATAGAACTACATTGAGCCCCAGATCTTGGTCTTTCTAAGCTTCACACTTTAAGTCACAAAAGCTTGCTGTTCTTGCAGAGGTCTATCAGAGCACTGGATTCTTTCTGCAAAGCCCTAATTCAAGCATTATCTCAGAAAACTAAAGAAGTGTCTCACAGATTTTTCTAATATGTCTGCTTTTTGAAAATAAACCCCACTGTGTTCAGTAGCACATGCAGCCTAAATGTGTCCCGTACCCAAGGCACTTCAGCATTAAAATCAATAGATAAAGTTTGTGAGGCAAACTGTGGCAACCTATAGTGTTCATTTTGCCTTTATCCCACTTTTCTTCCCCAATGGAACTCAAGCAGTGTGTGTAGGGTTCTCTGAAGGTTTGGCAAGGCCCAGAGTTGCTTAGCTCCAGCAAGACTGCTGTATGCCATTATTTTATCTCCAGTAGGATAACCTTAGAGCCAGTGTGGTGTAGTGGTCTAAGTGCTGGACTATGACTCTGGAGTCCAGGGTTTGAATTCATGCTCAGCCGTGGAAACCCACTGGGTAACCTTGGGCAAATCATACTCTCTCAGCTTCAGAGGAAGGCAAGGGCAAGCCCCTCTGAGCAAATCTTGCCAAGAAAACCCCGTAATAGGTTCACCTTAGGGTTGTCATGAGTCAGAAACAACTTGAAGGAACACAAGAGTGAGGATAACCTTAGCAGAAATGCATGAAATGTTAATTTCTTGGTATATTGCATACAAGTTTCTAGTTTGCACTGCATTGCTTAAGCCTTGCAGTTGTATATGTGTTGCTGGTCATCATCTTCTGCCATTGTTCCATTACAGAGAAATGCATCTTGCATCTGTTTGTTTGTTTATTTTATGGCAACCCTCTCCCAACTTGGTACTCTACACATGTGTTGAAGACTCTAGTAATCCTCAGCTAGTACATCCAGTCCAGTCATCCTTTGCCAATATGGCCACTATGTGATGATACTGTAGAGCAGCAGGTGGGAGACAACTGTTCTAAGGCAACTGGCCTACCACTAAATATGTATGGCTGTAGTTTGTTTTTCCCCCCTTTCTGTCTTCATTCTTCTTTTTAAAAATATTCTTAAAAGAATTGTGCCATATTAGTGAAGAATGGTTTTATGTGCTTAGAAATAAATAACTAAATGAAAATTCTACTGGCCCTCTGTAATGGGGATTATTGAGCTCATCTGTTGAATCTGCACAATGGTGCAAAGCTTAATCAAGAAAACTGCCTTTTGAACAGGATGGTGGGTGGGAGTAATCTAAAGAGGCTTTGTCACCCATGACTACCAGCTATGACTTCTAGTGATAGAGAGTGACTTCTAATTATAGAGATTCCTGTCTACATATATTAATTAGTGCTCTGTTCATTGGTGTATTGAAGTAGGTACATTTTCTCACACCTCACACTGAAACAATTTTAGCATGCAGTCTTCTACCACAGTATGGAAAATGGGGATTCTCATAGGCTGGATGTGGGGGAGGAGAGAACAGAAAATGCTCCCAAGTCAGGTGCAACTTACAGAATACCTCAAATTGGCTGTGACTCATCACAGTAGATGTGACATACCATCTGTGATCTAAAATCCCCCATTTTGTTTTTAAACTGAATAGCAGATATTAGTGGTGGTGGTGGGGAATCAGGAGCATGGTGTGGGAGGAGGATTTAATCCTTTTTCCTCATGCTGTTTTTTCAATATAAATGCTTCCTTTCCAAAGCTGGTATTTGCCCCATGAGGGGAAAATCGCTGGCAGGAGGATTTAGGGACAGGCAGCAGCTGACTCATGCTTCAGAGGCCAAACTGAAACAGCAACAACAAAAACCTTCCATCATTTTTGCAAGGATACAGCTGATTGTCCCGAATCAAAGCTGATCTGGGCAGAAGAAACAGAGATGACATTAATTAATCCAAGCAAGAGCCCCAGAGCAAATCTTTGTTACGCCTATTCCTGAGAACAGCTTTTGGAAACACAACCCCTTGCTTTGGCCCCATGAATCCAAGCTGCTCATTGTCTGTAGGTCAGCAGCTGCACAAAGCTGACTGGGGTCCGTGTGTTCTGTGATGGCTTCCCTGACAGCCACCCCCCCCCTTCGCTTCAGCTGCCAGGACTTTGCTTTCAATAGAACAACTTCCTATTCCAGAGCCAGAATAGAGTGATAGTAATGGTAGAAGAGCATAGCTTGCTATTCACAGGAGGCCCAGGGGGTTATCTGACTGTTACTGTTAGGAAATATCAGCAGTGTAACCATCCTGCAGAAATTGAAGCTAAATAAACAAAGCAACTGAGACACTGAGGATTTACAAGCCAGCTATAGCCCTTTACTTGCACACTCTGAAGAGATTCATAAATTGGTGTTTCAGCCCTTGCACATAATAATTGTTTCCATTGCCTCTACTTGATTACATTCTGAGATTGAAACCCTTGATGGTGTAACGCTGAAAGCTGAGCTACAAGGTTTCCCTCAAATGTTTATAGGAAGGATAGTGTTATTAGTTACATAATGTTGAATTTAAAAAATATCTGGAAGCCCTTTCATCTAATTCCAGATGCACACAGTACTGAAACTACTCAGTGATCAGAGAAAGTTCTCTGTATAACCTCAAAGACGGTCTTTATTATTTCAACTGTTGAGGGTAGTTTCCTGATGACCAGTTGCTTAGGTTAAGCCCTGCTGGAGATCATTCTTTGTGTATGCTGGAGTGAGGTGTGCTTTTTTGCGGGGGGGTGGGGGACAGATAGACCTAATCAGTTTTGAATAATAGGAATGACTTGATGGGTATGCAGTCATAGGCTTGAATTAATGTTTTATTTTATGAAATGAGGGCCAGTATATAATATAAGTGGCCTCCCTATAAAACTGAAGGATATCTTTTGTAACCATATGATGTGTGTGTGTATATGTGTGTGTGCATGCATGTGCATATACCTTCAAGTCATCTATCAATTGATGGCAAGTCCATGAATTTCATAGGGTTTTCTTAGACAAGGAATACTCGGAAATCTTTTTGCCAGTTCATTCTTCTGCAATATAGCCTACAGTACCTGGCATTCATTGGTGGTCTCCCATCCAAGTACTAACCCAGAGCTGACCCTGCTTAGCTTCCAAGATCAGACAGAATCTTATGCCTTCAGGACATTTAGGCCCCATAGGTCCCCAACCATATGATACTTGATCACAGATAGATGGTATGCTTGAATAAAGTGATTTGTAGATAGTCATAAGAGGGCTATATCTCAATATTTAATACGAGAGTGGAGGAAAGTTTTCAGCTGGAACCATAGTTCCTTATGGGAAACCTTTCAGGGGCCACATGCCAGCAGCAGATGGGAGAAACCCAGGCTCCCAGTCCCATCCATCCACACAAATTTATGCCTCCACATCCTTCCTAACCCATTCACATCCACATACTTACTGATTCCCTAGCAATAATTCAGAATAAAATAAGAGCATGAAACAAGCTCTGCTGTTCAAACCAGAAGGCCATCTGGTCCAGCCAAATATCCCTGGCAAGTGTGTAGGTTGAGGCATACCTCCCCTGCTCTTTACAATCAGCACTTCTGGTATTCAAGTGAGAGATTTGCGAAATAAAATAAGAGTTGCTGTGTGAAGTGTTTGGAGCTTTACAAAGTTACAGTTCTCAGAATCTCAAATTTTAGGGGTTGTAGTCCAGAAAAGTAATTTTTCCAAAGTCTAGAGAGCTCTTGTTTAGTGTTCTAACCAACTGGACAGCCAAATAGGCAGACCAATTTAATGATACTACATTCTGTTCCACTTCTTCTCCAGTCTTCATTCTGTTTCCTCCTTTCCAACCTGCCCAATAATCAGCATGCTTGTACCCCCTGACATGTTCAGTCCTAACTGGTCTATTCTAAAGGGAAGGCAACCCGCTTACAGTTCCATTGATTATGCTGATATTTCCATCTTGGTTCTCAGAACTTTATCACCTTCTTTTGGTTTCATAGTTACCATAATTCATCAGCTGAGTTTGCTGTTAGTGTATGTGAATTCTTTCCCATAAAGATTGTGGAGGTCTGATTTCTGTTCCTGAAAAGTTGTGAAAGCCAGTGAGTGCCCCTCCCCCAACCTCTTTGTGATCCAGTTTACATTGCCTTGGAAAACTGAAATTCCAATTGCATGAATTGCCAGGATCATGATTTTGCTCCTACAGAGAATGCCATCTTGGTATTGGAGTCATAGATGGTGTAGGAAGAAATGTCATCTGAGCAACGTATATGGACTTCAGTTCCCATATGATACCAAGGTGACACAGAACTGTAGCATTAGGTGTTTTTTTTCAGTGGCTACTACATTGCTCTGATAACTGCTGTATTACTAATAGATCACATTCTTGGGAAAGCATCCAAGGAAGACAGCCAGTCCAAGAATCCAATTAACAGCCAGGAAGAGATAACAGATGGGATGAGCATTAACGGAAACATGCTGTTGAGGCACTTGTTATGGGAAAGAAATATGGGTGTGAAGGAGGAAAAGAAATGTTGCTGGCAGCAAAGGAGGTGGAAAGAACCAAAGCTTGGAAAAAGTTACTACTTTGGACTCAGACTCCCATAGCTGCTGGGAGATTCTAGAAATTGTAGGCCAATTTTTTTTACAAAAAAGTTCTGAAGTAGACCTGGCACAGAACACTACCTGGTGGAAAAGGGATATTCCTGGAAAGCTAAGGCTGACTAAGGGTCTGGAAATGGGTAGCTAGAGCAATTTGGGTTCATGCCAGCTCTTCCTCTGGAATCTGGCTGAGTACCAGACCACAAGAACTGAGGAAGGAAGGTGAGATCATCCAGGCTCTGCTGCCATGTGCCAAGCTGGGTAATCCCCCTGCGCTGCATTGCTGAGTGCTGACTTGTTCCATGTGACTTCAGATAATAATGGACTCAACTTTTGTACAAGAATATTTATTTAATTATTGCTTTGGTTTATATTCCACCTTTCCCCCAAAACTGCAACCCAAGTTGGTTCACTATATCTATAAAGGAACAAATAAAAACACAATAATTGTAATAATAACACAATTAAAGAAATTATGTTAAGACACTATTAAGTTAAAAACAATATAATCTTTATTTGCCAGTATGGGACATCTTAGTCCCCTGGAGTCAACTTTTGCTACAAAATTGACACAAAAGTCAGTCTACAGTGTAGGCGTTCTGCAACATTGTAGGTGTACTTGTCAACATTTTACAGCAACTGAAGATTTGTAAACAATGGCTTGAGTTCTGTTGGTTTGGCCCAACTTGAGTAGCCCAGCTGAATCAGTTTCTGAATGGTGAGTCAACATATAGGTAAATCTCAACTGAATGGTGACTCTATGTCTCCCGCTTAGCTCAATAGTTTACAGAATGCTCCTCTTCTAAGACTCCACTCTCTTGATGGCATTTGTAGATCCTGAAATCTTTCGCCCTAGTTTGACAGAAAAAGACTTCTGTTAAAGTTGACACAGAACTGATACTCAGTTGTAGCTGGTGGGTCCCATATCAGTGAAGTGGTGAATCCACACTAGATTTGAGCCAGAACTTTGAAGGTGCTAGACATCCAAGATGTCAAACCTGTTTGGGAGACAGTGTGTAGCACTTCAAGTATCTTATTTAAAGTTCAGAAAAAAAGCCTGAGGAGAGTCGCTAGAAGCCCCCACTTATTGTCAAAGGAGCTTATGATTTTAAAGGTGGGCATTTTTTGCCTTCTCTGAACCGTGTGTGACTTGCATAAGGCATGGAAACAGCCCCTTCGCAAAGCCCCTTTTCCACACAATTGTGAATAGTGCAAGAGTTCTGCCATACCTAAGGTGCCTCTGATTTCAGCCCCAAACCTAGAGAAATCGTACCCATTAGTACTATATTGCCATACTATTTTGCAAGACTGTGCTTTGCATATTATCTGCATGGGGAGAGTGGACAAAATCCATTCTGCTTTCCTGAATTGTTTCACATATTGAATAGGCATGATCTAAATTATTTGCTCACGCATTGTTAACTGAACTTTATGAACAAGTTGTTGAGTATTACAAAGGTGGAGGTACTTACTACCATCCTACTGTCCCTAGAGCTCTTCCCTATCAAAGACGTCTTATGTATAGTGCTGCTCTGTGACATGACCTGTGAATGCACTTCATGGACACTCCTCGGTCATCTTCGTGCCTCATTGTTAATTATTAGCCATTGCTTATGGTCCTTCTGTTAGGGTAGCAGTTCATGTGACAGTGTTTTGATTAGGACCTATTTGAACAAGAGTTAATGAGTTGACTTGAAACTAAAGCACATGGCTCACAAACTTGAGAGCCCGATTTAAGTTAAAACAAAGGTTGTATTCCCAGTTGCACCATGTTTTAAAGTAAAAATGAGCTGCCTTTTTTTTCTGCCACTGCACTAGCATAGTAGCAGATTTAACCTAAAATTACAGGCAGTGCTCCACATTCACTAGGGTTAGGAGTACAGGACTCCTGCAAAAGTGGGAAAATCACAGATGTTAAAATGTGTGTGTGTTTGTGGGAAGGGAGCCAAGGCATAGTGGGGAAAATAGACATCCAGAGTCCAAACTGGGTCAGAGTAAGGAGTGGGAAAGTGGGGGAGTTGGCATAGTGGGCCTGTACTTTCTCTCTCTTGTCCATCTCCTTCCTTGAGTGTGTGTGTGGGGCATTAGAACGGAGTTTGTGGTGCTGAGAAATTGGCCTGTGAACAGTCCTTAGCTGGTCAAGCAGCTGCTGATGAAGGAGGAGGAGGAGGACCAGAAGCAGTTTTTTTATGGGCTGCACAGCCTGATCATAGCCATCAAGAGGGAAGGTTCCCCTGGAAAAGAAGCACTTGGGATAGGGGGTGAGCACAGAGGTTAGAGAAACTCGCAAGTAATCAAATCTGTGAAAGTCAAACCTGTAAATGTGGAGGACCAACTGTATATTATTTTTGCTACTATGGCATTGAATTTGGGTAGTATGATGGCAACAGCAGTACAGATGTATAAGCAAATGCAGGTGTGGGCTAAGTGTGACCAATCAATTGGCCATGCAGTGTAGTGGGCTGGTCTTGTTCCCTTACCCCACTAAGCAAACAGTTCATGATGCTTATAACACCTGTATTGCTCTGTGTTTGGTTACCTGTACACCAACCAGAAAGGAAGATTTTGGATTACAATTAGTCTTTTTTTGTTTGTAAGTGGTGAAAGCCAGTTTTTATTAATTTAGACTTCATCTCATTATACTGAGACATCTCTAGTTTGTTTGGCTGGAAATATATTTGGAAATAAATTCAGAAACTCCTGCAGCTATTTTCCCACACTGTTTCCCGACCAGTTGTTTTAACACCAAAAGGACTAAGGGTGTGACTGAAGCTTTCATGATTTTTAAAAAGATGTTGTGCTTTCATGTTCCTTCTAAGTTTTTTTTTTAAATTAATTCCACACTTCCTTTCAGTCACATCCAATCACCTACTATGATATGGCTCGGGGGGGGGGTCCGAGATAATTAACAGAGCAAATGAAGAGGTTGCTTCAAAAGCAGAAAGGAATTTGACCTGGAAGTAACCAAGGTGCTAGAGAAAGAAATAATGTAATTATGCATCCAGATCAAAGGTGGGAGTCATGTGGCCCTCCAGATGCTGATGGACTGCAACTCCCAACATTCTTACCATTGGCCATGCTAGCTAGGGCTGATGGAAGCTTCAGCATGACAACATCTGGAGGACTGCACAATTTCCACCCCAATCTAGATTATGTTAAATTCTGTCACAGGTTAGCTTTGAACATATGTCAGCCATGTGTTATCTAGATTTCCCTAGCCTTTCTTATCTTTCAGATATGATGAATTAGATTTCCCATCATCATCAGCCATCATGCTGGCTAGAATAAGGAGAAATGTAGTTGATCAAACCTGGAAAGCACCGTATGTAGGGGGATGCAGAATGTATGTCTGAAACCCAGAATCCGAATAGAGATGGAGTGAGAAAATATTAGTTTTTGCACTATTCCCCTAGTCTCTATGGATTGCAGATACAACCTTTTAGGGCCGCTGTGCAGCCTGTGACTTCAAAGAATAGATTTTATAATATTTTTATTTATGACTGTCCATGTTTCTTATTAATGTATGCTTTTTCTAAACCCATTTTTTTTAAAAAAAATTGTTATAAATTCCAGGATGTCATCAAGCTACCAAGACTTTCTCATAGAATAGCTTCATTTGCTTTTCTGCTATCTGCCTCTTTAAATTTAACCTAACTACTTTGGCAAGATATTTTTTTTAAATTCATGGTGTGAAATAAATTAGCATATATTAATAAAGCTATGGTATGGATGCCTCTTAAAAGATAGAAACTTTAATAAAGGGGAAATAATGTAAACTTCTAACAAGAACCCTGGCTGACTAAGAATGGAATCTGACTCTCTTCTCCTAGTTCAGTGTGCCAACCATTCAATGTACTGGCTCTCTGATAGGCACGCTACTCTGTCTTTGGGTTCACAGTAGAATGATTGTAGGAAAAGGTTATCAACTCACGTGAGTGAGGGATATTTATTGGAGTTTGTTTCTGGTAACGGGTGTACTGAGTACAGTTCAAATTTGCTGGGCTCCTCAGCCCCTGTTGCTGAAATCTACAGAACATCTAACATCTAAATGAAGTGGCTGTTCTTAGGCTGCAGCCAAGTCTTGAGTAATGCCTAATGTCTCCAGAATATCAGCACTGGGTCTATTTTGGGTGCTGCAGTCTCTTGCAATTTCCTTACGCTAGTGTAGAGATTACAGAGAAACAGGAAGGATGAGATATTTGCAAACTCTTCTCTTTTCCTTCTCAATCTCTGCATATTTAAAGACACATTTTCATTTAGGCGTAACAATGTGGCATGTGACAAGATTGTCTTTAGACTGGCATGACATAGAAGATTCTGGAATAAAATGTCCTTTAAAAAATATTTGGAAATTCTAAGTAAGATAGGAGTTCTCACAGCAGGGGGACTTCTGTGGGCTCCTCCTCCAGTCTGGCTACAGACAAAGGCTGGCAGACATTCCCACTGTCCATAGATCCTGTCCTTGCTCCTATGCAAAAGAGTGACAAGGCCATCTCTTACCAAGCTGAAGAAGTTGCAGTGAAGAGAGAAGGCTTCTTACACATGTGTAACACATCCCCCTTCAGTCTGCATATCATAGTCCCATTCAGGGATAGTCGTAGCTCCTGGGGTTGGTGGGATCTATCAATTTTAATTTTGCCTTCTTTTCCAAAATTACGCTATGGACCATGTTGGGGGTTATCTACTATGCCCTCTCAATCTGGGCTTTTAAATAAAGAGTTATAAGTAATCGTTACCATCAATTAGTTTACTTTTGGGTGGAAATGGGGATATAATGAAGTAACATTTTAAAAGTGATGCAACAAGCCAGAATGAAGCCACTTCACTGTTGTCACAAGGAATAGTTTGTTATTTATTTATTACAGGCTTCCCTCACATATCTGGCAGGTTAGGGACCAGAGCACTGTCAGAAAATGGAATTGGTTGGAAAGTGGAACCCATCCATGTACTGTACTGTAGGGAGCCTTAAGGACTACTGGAGGCTCTCTTGGGACCAACCACGCATGTTGTCAACACATGTACTGCTTGCAAAGTCTCTCAGCCAGCTTAGTGCCTTTCCCCGCCACTCTCAGCTCACTTTGCAAGCAGTGCACACATGTGAGTGGTTCCAAGTGAACCTCCATAGGCAAGAAGAACTGATGAAAGAGAAGAACTTGTCCTTAATTTGGAGCTTGTCCTGAATTTGGAAGCATTGATAGAGCAGGTTATCAGATAATGCGATGTCAAAAGATGGGGGCTTCCTGTATTTATTTTATTTATCGAATTTATATCCTGTCTTTCCCCTAAGATGGGATTCAAGGCAGATTTCTGAAAAGTTATTTTTAAAAGACATTTTTAGAGACATTTTGATAGGATGGAGGAATTGGAAAATAGTTTTATTCTGGTTTATACAGTCCTAATCCCCACTGCCAAGAGTAATGAAGAAAAAAAAAGAGACATGCAACAAGTAAGAAAATTAGTTAGTTTTTCAGCATTAGAATGGTAATGATAGCAAGTTACTTCTGCACATTGTAACCAGTAAGAGGGGCAGATTACTTTTTTTGGAAGAAGTAAACCTCTAAGCTCTACTTCCAGAAGGCAGTGTTCTTGACTGTTGGCTATTGATAGGGCAGAATTCCCAAACACGGAGAGGTCTGTCAGCATGTGTGGCAGAAAATGCTTACAATCCTCCTTCAGACCTTGTTGTTGTTGTGTGCCAACCAGTGGGTTCCTATGGCCAAGTGGAGAATCAAACCCAGCTCTCCAGGTTTGTATGCCAACATTCAAACCATTACACCACACCGGCCTGAAGAGTTTTTGTTTTTGTGGTTAGGACCCCCACTTGATGTACTTTTTGCCTATGTGTGAACAAGCTAAATGTCTACGTGGGGCTTCTGGACTCATTCAGACTAGTAATTTGTGCTAATTAATATTTCACCATTTAAATTTGTTTCTTAATGTTTCTTGCCATTACCCCATCTAAACACTTTGCTGCCCTCCCCAGATGTGTTTTGAGATGTGTGGCAATCCTCACATGGTCTCCTGTTTCTCTCTCAGTGCTTTCTTTTAAGAAAAAAAAATGTTGAAGTTGTAGTGCAAGAGTGCTAAATTGTGGAAGTGCTATTGTTGCATTTGTTTCCTTGGAGCAAGATCAACCTTTAGCCCTCTTTCCCTAAGCACTTCGAGTGCCTCAGTTCACAAAGCAAATGTGTATGCGTGTGTGTCTTTGTATGTGTATCTATGTTGCTTCAAGGACCATCATGTACTACTGCGGTTAAACACTATTACACTACAGTTCCCGCTTCCCTTCCCAATTTTGCAATATCAACACAAATTGAAACTAACTAGTGAGGAGGGCCACAATAAAGTTGGCCCTTTTCCTCAGCACAACCAAATGAACGTTGCTGGGCCACAGTAAGCAACCACTCCTTACTTCCTATGGCATAGGAATGGACTTGTTTATATGGAAGAGGTCTTTCAAATGACTTGGTTCTAAGTTGTTGTAAGATTGAGGCTAGGGGAGAACTATGTACACTGCTTGATATGGAATAATTTTTTTAAAAATCTCTTTTTAAACATGAACATAAAAGCAAAGGAAACAACTATCTCATTTATTCATCTTTTCTCTCCCTTGCAATATATATGTGTACACATACAGATGGGAGGGAGGGAAGGAGATGGGGGAGAGATGTGAGTAGGGCAAAGATATGCTTAAGGGTAAGAGCAGTCATGCCATTTGGCCTAAAATCAAGAGTTGCCAGTGTGACTGATGACCTGCCAACTGCATATCAGAAGAAACCACTCACTGTGAAGTGCTACATTCCTTGGGAACACCAGACTAATGTGATCTGTTCATCAAGTAGAATGATGCAACATGGGGTTGTAGAGGCTTCCCTGTGTCCTTCAGTTCTCTAAACTCCAAGCAGTTACATGTGTGCAAGGGTGTCATGACAACACGTTAGCTTCCTGTTTCCATTGCCTTTGTTCCATATGCTTCCACAAGTTACCATTCTCTTGGGTTGAGAGTGAGTGGAAAGATTTACTGCCAAAAAGTTTGTTTTCAAACTTAATGGGTCTCTATTTTGGGACTCATTAGGGATTTGATTGCTTTTAGGCTGAGCTGGGATTCATGCGGTCCTTCAGATGCTGTTGGGTTGCAGATTTAGGGTTGCCACACTACCTGATTAGCTGGATTTTACTGGCATTTAGACATGCCACCCAGCACCTCTTGGGACTATCATCTAGCCTGGATTCCATTTTTTTTCCGTAAAGAGGCCATTGTAGGAGCAGCTATGGTTTAAGATAAGGATTCAAGTGTTTGTCATTTGGTTACAGATTAATATGGTTTCCTCTTTGGAACTTGTTACTTTACAGTTTTGTTTTAAGGATTACAACTGGATAATGCATACAAAGCATTTTGAACACTTGAAAACACATTGGAATCACTATTAACACTAGCATTACTTTGTTACCATTTAGTGCCATTGTGTTTACACAAATATTAGCTGCCTGATTTCAGGAGACTCTAAGGCCATTTCTGCGCTACACTATTATAGTGCTATGATTCCACTTTCAACATCCTGTGAAATTCTGGGGTTTGTTGTTTACTGAGGCCAAAGAGCTCTCTGGCTGAGAATTCTAAATGCCCCTCCCTAAACTGCAAACCCCAGGATTTCATTAGATGTTCAAAGTAGAATACCACTATAACAGTGTAGTGTGGAAATGCCCTTAGAGACAGTAATTATGAGATTTACTAAATATCATGTATTTCCAGTTTCTTATTGCTCTTATAGCTGAGCATAGATGAAAGGCAAATGTGATCAGTTTCCAGTGAACTATTCTCCAGAAGGTAACATTTAACTCACCCCCTCTTAAATGTCTACAGTTGGCTGTAAAAACCCCATAACAAACCCTGAACATTATGTTGTGATTTGGATAGGAAGTGATTAATGTCATTAGATCATTTGGTGCTGATGATTATGGTGCATCAAAATTAAAATGTGGCTGTTTATTCTGTTTTGAAAAAAGCTGACTGAAGCTGCCTCCTTATTTGATCTCATAATGGATTATTAAAAGTTTATTTTAAGTCCCAGGATAAAGTTTAGCATGAGCATCAGGTAAATCAGAAAGCAGCAGCTATGGTGACAGGATGAGACACGAGCACAGTCTGAGCCAAGATGCTACATGCTTCTTGACCTTAAACTAGAGAGCAGCTTTTATGCCACTGTCTGGAAAGTCTTATTTTCCTGTCTAATTAAATGGAAGCTCAGGATCTGCAGTGTACTGATGACATTAAAATTTAGAGTTCTGGCAGTGTCCATGCAAGAGCCAAGTGGAGCAGATTCTGGGCACTGCAAAGAAGCATCCTCAAAAAAAAAACAACTACATGTGACTTCTAAGACATGCTGTTTTCTTCAGGTGATGTCCAGTAATATTGCTTACTAATTTATATGCCATTATTCACTATCTCAAATCTATTCCAATCACCACAAGCCTCCATATCTTGTAATATTGCTGCCATTTCCATTTGACAGATAGCATAACTGAGGCCTATGACCCTGGAGACCAGGGTTTGATTTCCCCCTTGGCCACTGAAACCCACTGGGTGATCTTGGGCGTGTCACGTAGTCTCAGAAAACCCCTTCACCTTAGAGTTGGAAACAACTTGAATATACACATCATCATCATCATCAACAACAACAACAACAACAACAATGGCTGAGGCTGAGAGAAAGAAGCTTTTACAAGGCCACCCTAGATGTGAATGACTGAAATTGGATTTGGAGCCAGATGTCTTCCGTACCAGACCAACACATTTATCCTCTACTGGAACTTAATTGTCTTATTCTCCTACCTGTGTGGTCCCTGCTGTTTATCATTGATTATTCATCGTTCTTCTCTCCTCCTCTTACAGTAGAGCAATGTTGTGATATATACTAGAGTAGAGGTGGGCAACTTGCGGCCCTCCTGCTGTTGCTGGACGACACCTGTCATCTCTTACTATTGGATGTGCTGGCTAGGGCTGCTGGGGATTGCAGTACAATATGTATTGGGCTGCAACTTGGCCACTTCTAAATTAGGTTGGCATCAGGACAAACTTTGCAAATGAAGCAGGACTGAACAAAATGCATGAAAATGTGAAAATATTTTGTGATATTTATGATATATTTATGATACAAAATTTATAATATTTGATAGCTTTGCTAAGCATACATGTATAAAACACCCACAAAAATATGAGGCTCCTGCACACAGAGAGAACATGCATCTTGAGCCTCTTTAGGATGATGGAGTAGATGGGAAAAGTGGTGGAAATTGGAATGATTAAACATATTCTCTCTTACCAGTTCTCCACTGTAGACTGAATTTTGCATTTTTTAAAGAAAAGGTAGAATGGGTAATTTGGTTCTAACTTCATATCTATAGAATGTGTGCATATATATATATATATATCTCACTTATTTCAGATATTACAAGATCCCCTTGTCGTATGTAGCTACATTTTTTTAAAACTATGTAGGGTTAAGTCATTCTAAAAAGTTACTTTTTTTCTGGAATTCTGATTGTAAATCATTTTTTTTTATTTACACTTGCCAATCCTTTTCCTTGGCTGAGACAGCAACATGCGAATTGGCAAGGAGAGTTTGTTGGAAGAACACTGTTCTTTTTCCACTAGCGCTGCATGATGAATCAGAAACAGGATGATTCAACAATGGCTAATTCTGGCTCATCCTGTGTTATAGTGAATGGGACAATCTCTGAAAAAGAGAGGACCCACTTCTTTCAACTTTAATGTGTCATGTTTAGTTGGCAATGCTGATTGAGGGGGAATCCTGCATCACTCACTGTCCACTGCACTTACTGCTCCCAGTCTGCTGGTATTCTGATCTTTACCGAGAAGCTAATTATAGCTTGGAAATCAGATCCTGCAACTGGTGATGGAAGGTCAAATTAAGTTCTGTAGAAAGTTTCAACTGGAGGTGAGGGAGTGCAAAATAATGTCATGTTAGTAGCCTGCAAACTCTTTTTGCCAGGGGATCTTCAGTCTCACTACCGCATCTTATTTAGTTCTGACTTGGCATTGGGCAATTCACTTATATAGTGGATTGCATGTAGAAAAAATAAACAAACATAGTCTAAATCTTGGGTATGTCACACACTCTCAGCCCCAGGAACCCTGTGATAGATTTGCCTTAGTCAGAAATGACTTGAAAGCACAGAACAACAATAACAAATCTGTCTTAAGGAGGTGTTCTGATCTAGTAAATGTGTCCATCCTTTTTTCAGTTCTTATTACTAGCAACACTGAGGGTTTGGGGCAGTTCTTAAAAATACCTAGTTCATTGTTTGTGGCACTCAACTATATAGAAATTTATTTTCCGAGCTAATTGTTGATATACCGCTTTCTTCTATATGGATTTTGTATAATTAATTGACTGATTTTTCCATTATCTTTAACAGCAACAATTAAAAAGATATTAAACAAAGCAAATTCATTGCCTTAGATTTAGAGATTATGTGAGAACTCCTGACAGAAAGACAGTAGAATTTATATCCCTACTGTCCATCTGTAAAAGCAGTCCATTGTTCTGGCCTAAATTCAGTTGTCACTCCTGACCGTTGTAGAACCACTGAATCAGTTGCGGGACTTGGTATGTCAGTCCTTATATAGTTTCTATTTTGATCTAATTAGGTTGTTATCCAGACTATAAGGAGCAAGAGAAGAGGACAGAAGGAGGGAAATGGAAGGGTAAAGGAGTGGTTTGTAAATTAGAAGTTATGTGTAAACTGGGCAAGCAGCCGAGCAAGGTACTGTATTAGAATGGCTGTAGATTATGGGCAGTATCATTGCCATATAAGCACTCTCTGCAAATGTATGTGAAACACTGCTACTTAACATAATGATCAGACTACCCCTAGGGTGCCACTTTTAGATTTACTACTACTCAGTCATCACTAGTAGTGGATAGCTGGATTTCTACTCTTGTGAAATCAGCAATGGGTTTTGACACCACAGTTGCTCCCTCTCCCAGCCCCATTTTGCAGAAACTATTAAACTATTAAACTATTACAGTGCTGTCTATGCACAGGTGGAATATGGCTTCTGGGAGCAAAGGTACTGAACCTGTGCATTGAAGCTATCCCTGCTCACACGTTTCTGTGCAAATATGTCAGACTTTATTGTATGACTGCTAATCATCCCAGTACAGGGCTCAGTACAGGAGCTGAATTTAAGATGCTTTGTGAAAAGCATGGCCAGAACAGCTGTGCCGCCGAAGAGCATATTTCCTGGCTCTTCTCCTTTCTTTCTTGAAATTTTGCAGTGGGCAAAACTAAGAACATATACAGGACAAATCAGAACATGCTCAGATACAGCAAAACAAAATGGGAGAGCATCTGGATCTCATAAGTTTAAGAGTATGGGCATGCATCTTTTCTTTTCTTTGATGCCCCAAACTTCTCTGTTATGGTAGTTCCTTCTTCTTTCTTGGGCAAGTTGTCTTCTTTGAGTAGCTGTGTTTTCCTAGCTGACTGTAGGTTGTACTACTACCATCAGCACTGAGGCTCAGAGCAGGAATCCTCAGAGCAGGTATGGGGATTGTGTGATTCTCCAAATATTGTTGAACTGAAACTCCCAGTATTCCTCAGTACTGACTACCTGATAGCTGGGAATTGCAATCCAACAATATCTGGAGGGCCATACAGTTGGAGCCCTTGCCTCAAAGGAAGTTTTCCTGTCCACTCCGCCCCTAAGAGCACTTTTGGGTGCTTTCCTATCATGCCAAATGCTGCAGCAAGAAAATAATTGATGCAGTGTTTTGGAGAAGACAGTGGGGTCAGTGTCTCAATCTAAGGAGTTCTTTCTCACAACAAGCATTGCAAGTCTGTCTTCAAGGCCACCTTGCTCACACTGGTCACGTTACCACTATTAGTATCAGTAGCAACACACTCACGCACACAGAATATGGAAAGAGAGATGTCTTAAATCTTGTAATAGCATTGTATCAAATAAACTTTTTCAGTTTTACATCTTCCGAAAGGGGATAGAGAGGCTTGGTTTGTATTTTTATGTGTATGAATCAGCCAACAACATATATTCCATAGAACTGGAGCTTGCATATTTGCAATTACCAGAGCCTGGACAAATTTAGGACTCCTGCTTCAAGAATCACCAAGCAGCATAGCCCTGCCTCAGTCCCAGTCTCATTGATGGGTGAATCGGGGAGCTCTAGTTTGAAACTAACACATCCAGGTCCTGCCAATAATGTTGAATGGGTTGGGAATCATGCAGCCTTCCAGACATTGATGAACAACATCTCCCAGCATTCCTCACCATTGGCAATGGCTGTGCTAGTTAGGACTCCTCAGACAAACAATCCAAGAACACCTTGAGAGTCACATGATTCCTACTCCTGATATAAAATTAAGGCATGCTATTTTTGGATGTTTTTCCATTAAAAACAAAAGATATTTGCCGTTTTGTCATGCAGTATACAGACCTTTAGCATCCATTGTTGTTGTGTGCTTTCAAGTCATTTCTGACTTACGGCGACCCTAAGACAAACCTATCATGGAGTTTTCTTGGCAAGAGGGGGATATACCTTGACTGAGGATATATGACTTGCTAAAGGTCACCCAGTTGGTTTTTGTGGCTGACCAGGGATTCAAACCCTGGTCTCTAGATCTAGAGTTGCAGTTCTACAGTCAAATCACTATACCACACTGGCATCCATACTGACATAATAATTCTGATGTAGGTGGAGTGTGTGAGACTGATGAAAGTGCATCTCATGGGTCAGAAAAGAGAAGTGACATTTAGCAAAGCATCGTGTTTGACTTTTCCTTAGCACTGGTAAACCACTATTCAGTTGCAACCACAGGAGGAGTTATTTTGATCTGAGTGGCTATACCCTAGACAAAGTGACCTTCTTTCCTTTTGTAAGTAGATGCCATCACTCCCCTTAGTCTGATTTTCGTATTTTCCTCTCTTCTCAACTTTTTTATTGATAAAATTCAAAGGCTTTGACTGATTTTGTAAGTCCAATGATGTCTGCCTCAGTATATTCTTCTATTTATCACTATCACAAAGGCTATGTCGTCTTGATATCACCTGTGATTGAAAGCCTGGTTTGCTTCATCTGACCTTCCTTTTTTTTTTTTTGGTCTCCTTTAAGAGTTCTTGATAGTAATATGGTGTTGATTGAGCAACTGCCAAGGTAAAAGGTGGGAGATGCCACCCATACATCCAATTCCTTAAGTATGAGTGCTTGAACTCCATACCCCAGGTTTTGTACAAGAAAGTGTTTGGCTGTGTCACTAATGGTGCAGATGTGTTCAGGAGTCAGTCTCCTACAGTCTTATTCTAAGCCTCATTTATTTTCAGATATGTGTTGCATTCATCAAAGATACACTGAATGTGGAACAGGCCTGTGAAGCCTTTCAGGTGAGTTTCATTGTTCCCTATTTAGTCCTGCTTTGCCTGCTATGCTATCTGCCAGCCTTAGAGTCCTTGGTCAGTTCAGGGTAATAGTCATACTGCCCCCTTTTCCTCCTTTTTCTAAATTTGTAGTTCCAAATCTTGTAAGTTTTCCTTGCAGATTAATATTCCTGTCCTCTCAATTATTTTCATTGCCCTTTCTTGCATCTTTTCTATCTCTACAATTATTTTTATATGAGGGCAGAACTATAGACAGTTATTTTATTTATGCTGTTTTTTCATGTAGGTGTTTTGTGAACTACTTTGGATCGAAATATATCAATACAAGAACACATATAAATGCATACTTACAAGGATACAAATATAGCAATACAATTATACAAAAGTACAATTTCAGTGAACCGTTTGGTACTAATACATTCCAAAATGTAACAGGGCAATCCAAATAAACCTTTAATTACAACAAGACCAAATCTAGCACTATTTTAAATTCATTACAGTTTAGATAATATCAGTAATTAAAAAAGAAAATAAATTGATACTAATTAGCAATTATTAGAATACATAAGCAAGAATGAAATACAATAAAATTTTGCAGTACAGTCAGGTGTGAATAGATGGTACAAGCAGCAGGCAATTTCCAAAAGTGCCAAATGCAGGAAAGAGCACTTAAAGCTGTCAAACTAAAAAGTGCTAGACACAGAGGTGTCAAAACAGACTTATTTAAATTTAAAAGGCTGTATAAATAAGAGTCCCAGAGTTTCTAGAACAAAAATCACATAGGTCTGTAAGGTCTAATAAATACTCTGGCCTGGAATTAACAAAAATGAATCTCTTCCTTCATCAAGATGGTCACTTTTCCCCTCCTTTTAGAGAAAATACTCATTTTTCTCAAGCTCCTATAAAACTAAAAGTCTAAATATTTTGCCTGCCTGCAGACCAATGGAACTTTGCATTGGTCTGCTTTGCTACTCTGCTGCTGACTGTGCTGCATACAAGAGGGAGCTGGAGAATTTGCTGGAACAAGAAAATCAGAAGCCTGGCTCTGTGAAAGAGGAATACTGGCATAGGAACTCTCTGCAGTCTACCACCCTCACCGCTGCATTGCTGCAATTTGCCAGAAAAACACAGCACCAAATTTCTGCAGCAAATCAGTAAACCCTCTTTAAATCAAGCAGGAAGTACTAATTTTAAACCTCTTCTCTCAGTTTGCTATAAAAATTGGTGGCAGGTTTTGCTTTTGAATTTGTTTGAATTCTGATGTACCATTCTATGGGGGGCCAGAGAGCAACAAAAGTAGTCAGAGAGGCTGCATGCAGGCTTTAGGTTGTCCACTTCCCCAATAGTCCAATGTGATTCTGGCCTTCAGGCATTCCCAGAGCAGAACCCCATACTGAAATGAGGAAGCAAAGTATAAATTTGCTGTTGTTATGTGCTTTCAAAATGTTCCCGACTTATGACAACCCTAAAGTGAACCCATTACAGGATTTTTTGGCAAGATTTGTTCAGATTTGTTCAGCCTTTCTTTGAGGCTGAGAGCGTGTGACTTGCTCACTGGTCTTCATGGCTGACTAGGGATTCGGATCCTGGTCTCCAGAGTCATAGTCCAATGCTGAAATCATTACACCACACTGGCTCACTAATTATGGTTACTAACTCTGTTTGGCAACTCTCTTCTCTTAGTATATTAACAAATGACACCCACACACCCTGCTATAACAATACCCTTATACAGAGTCTATGTGTTAACTTTGGAAGTTTTATTTTCTATTTATATAAAAGCAATGCATTGTACAGAGCTTGGCATCAAGACAATTGCTGTTACAATGTCCATTTTCATCTGTATTTACCCACATTAGTAAGTTCCAACAGTTAATTTCATCTGGTGAGAGATTTCACTTCTCCTTTATTTGAGATGGAGAACAAAAAGCCCTTAATTTCCTTTTCTGTGACCAACTGCATTTGCAGGACCTGAGGTTCATATCTCACAATTAACATAAGATCTCCCCATCAGATTTTTCCATTTTTTTATTACAGCTGCTATGATTGTAAGCTTTCAGAATGGGGAAACTGAGTTGGGGGAAGAGGATCTGAAGGAATGAGGTGCTGGTGGTGAGAGAAATCCATCTCTGCCTTTAATTCTTTGTGCTTTTATGAAAAATAGCTTTTCCAGCTCTCTAGTTCAGGGCAAGGAGTACTTAAAACAGGCAGAGTCACATCTGTGATTCCTGCCCTCCCTTATTTTTCTCCCCATAGGTTATGTTATCCCTTTGCAGCAGGGCAATGGAGAAACCACACCTTCTTTGAACTTTGAACCTTTCACTCTTGTCCCCCATCTGAGCTCTCACCATGAGACCTGACCAAGGCCTCCCATTATGCCACACAGTCTTTGTTCTGCAGGCACCTGCCCTCTTCAAGAACAACACAGAGCTTCACTGCCTGATTTCATGCCAGCTGACACACACAAGCAAAATCCAGCAGCTGAAATTCAGGAATAAGCAGCCAGTATATGGGATTTTGACAACTACCAAATCTCACACTAAGCTGAGGAGCAAGTGCGTAAAACAAGGGACTCCTGTTGTGTTTGTTTCCATTGGCTTTACTTTGATTCTCCTTGGATTGTTCTGTGTTGCAGGAAGAATAGTTGCTCAGTGGATGCCTAGATGCTTCTTCATGGATTCTTTGTATGCATCCCATTCCCCTCCCCCATATACATCACATAGGGGTCTGAAGGGAGAGGAGCATTTGCAGTAACAAAAGGCCTATGCTGACTTTGTCTCAGGAAGCAGCCAGTCTTTTGTGCAGTGCAGCTGCAGTTACACTGAAGACGAAGGAAACTACTGTGCTGTCTAGAGAGGGCTGGGGGCAGTGCTGGATAGTCAGTTCCATGAGACAATAGGTCTGATATAATCATCTGAAGGGATTTCTGTGATCAACTGTTATTAAGACACTCTTGACTACAGCTCATCTTGTTTATATTTGTTTTCCTTGAGGGTCCCATAGTCATTTCCGTGCACCCTCCTGAGAGTATATTTGCTACTTCTAAAATAAGTAAATAAAAGGCAGGATTTAATAAAATATATACTTCTTCAGTTATGCCTTTCTAGACTCTGTAGCTGGAAGAGTAGATGAAATTAGTATGTATACCTTTGGCCCAGGCCTCCTGAAGCCATTTGGCCCTCTCCAAAGAAATTGTGGTTCCCCACAGTTTGGATCTTGTTGGCTTCCTTTGATAGCTGATCTAACAAACAGAGAGTTCTGTGAAATCCACTTCCTTGCTTGCATTGTGATGACACCACATGACATGCCCATGATGCTCGTATGACTCTGTGATGTTTTAACATTATAAGCAGACCTCAAGCAGAAGTTGATCCGGATGATGAGCTGAATGCACATTCAGTGTACTCTAGCCTCTGTGCTCCAATTCCATCCACAACATCCTCCCCTACTTATCTCTTGCAACACTCCTCACTGCAAGTGGTAGTGACTGTACGATTATCAAGCAGCTGTAAAAATTGTCCTCAGAATTATCAATCTATGCCACAAACCACAAAAAGTACATATAATCTGCCTTTATTAAGTACACACTTCTCCCATTTCTCAGCCCTAGAAAACCTTGTGATAAGTTTGCCTTAGGGTTGCCATAAGTTGGAAATAACTTAAAGGCACCCAGTAACAAAAATTATGTATGTATTTTAGATCCTGCCTTTCTTCCTATTTGGATCACAAGATAGCTCATATTGGAAAAAAATATGGGTATGGTGGGACAGACAATCGAAAATACACTGTTTGTTTCCAAATATTATTATTTGTAGACAGAGCTTTCTCAAGGGTGTTTGTGAAATGGTGGAGCTGAAGTAGGCTAACCACCTGTTGTTGCTTTTAAATGAACCTCCTCCCCATTATCTCTGTAGCCTAGAGGCTGGTACTGTCACAATGCTAATTAGAGAGAGGAAGAGAAATTCTGAATAACTTCGGGCAACTCTTCTCATTCCACCTAGCAGATGATTAGTGATGATGAGTGTTCTGATAGTGCTATCACTGAACCATGATGATGGTAGGAAATTAATACTCCTGTGGTTTCTATGCTGTAGTTATATCTTCCATAACCTAGGCAAATACAGTTAGAATGTGCCGCTTTCCCCCCTGCCTATAAGGAAAAAATTAAAACTTCTTTGCTTATAAAGAAAAAGTTAAAACTGTGGCCTTGGGAAATTGATATCTCAGTATTGAGCAGGATGAGGTAGTTTGCTATCTTTTCCTCTCCCTTCTTGTTACTGTTGTTTTTGATTTTTGGATGCTTTTTTCTTAAAAAAGACTCAAGGACAATATGCATTTAAGCCCCAACTATTATGTAAAATGCAATTCCTCATTCCCCAAAGCAAATTGTACAGACAATCATTTGATCTAAGGATGATGTTCAAAAATCAGCCCTGTCAAATTGCACAGAATTCCATTTCCTGGTGATTATCTAGATTAGTTGTAGGGAAAGTGCGGCCCCTGGGTGCAGTCCCTGAAGCCCCTTAGGGTACCTCCCAAGACCAGTTGTACAAGCCACTGATGGATGCAGGGTTGGAGGATTAAAAATGGTTTTTCCTTGCCTCTCCACTGCAGTTACGCACCCTGATCTACACCAAAGGGTGTAAGCTGGGGCCGTTCATCTGTCATGCAGCTCTGGATCTGACTTCAGTAGCCCTCCATTGAAATGATACAGCTCACAGATTCAGTAACCTGCTGGGCAAGAAGAGAGAGAGAAAGAAATGTCAAGAAAGAGGAAGAGGGAATTATGGGAAGAAGAGAGAAAGAAAGGTGTTACTTGCCCACTTTAGAGTCTGATTCTGGTCATTCATGGCTCCTCCCCTGCCCACCATTGCCATTTTATCTCAGCTGATTATTCTGAGGAGATGTAGTGCATGACAAGAAGGGGTGCCCACCTCTGAGCTAGAGTAATAGATTTATGTATTAGTGTTTATCATGTTCTTAATGTCCTCCCTATTTAGGCAAAGATTGGAGGATAGCACGGGTCCATACCCCCAAGACAGCTTACTTTGTTCAAGCCTTAGCTGGAGTACTGTGCCCAGTTCTGAGCATTGCTGTTTAGGAGTGTATCAGTAAACTGGAATATGTCCACAATAGGGTGACCAAGGTTGTAAAAGGATTAGAAGCCAAAACCTATGAGGAATGGCTTAGGGAGTTGAATCCATTTAGCCTAGAAGGGAGAAGACTGAGAAGGAATTTGATAGCCAACTTGAAGGGCTGTCAGGTGAAAGATGAAAGGATTTTGTTTTCTGCTGCTGCTCAAACCTATCAATTGAAATTGCAAGAAAGGAGATTCTGAGTATATATTATAAAGAACTGGTTGGATTAGATAGTTCTTGAGACTCCTTCCAGCTCTATGATTCTATGTGTTTTGCCAGTCTTACCCTATTAATCTCCCCACACTTGATACAGATGTCTGAAAGAGAAAGGCTATATATGAACAGCTGTTTGTGCACAGATGTGTCATTTACTTGGGTCCTGCAAGCCTGGGTGCCCAATGTTGTGGTCAAGGCCACCAAACACTGTCCTGCTTTTCCTCCAGTTGTTAACCCTACCTGTGAAGGCTAGGACCTGATAGGTAATTCCTAAGTAAACCAACTAAAGGGCTCAGGTTGCTCATTTTACAGATGTTTATAATGACTTGAGTTTTCAGCAACTACGTTTGCCTGTAAAGTAATTAAAAATGCACAAGAGACATCAGTGCCATCTTCTCTCTTGGTGTGTTTGCACATCAACAGGAATTTAAATTCAAATAATAAATGAACAATTTACATGCAATTACATTGTTTTAGGTGAATGGTGAATCAGGTGGAGGTGAATAAAGATCTGTTGGTAGTTCTCTGGATGATTTGCACTAGACCAGGCAAAAGTTTATGACTTCTATATATATAACTGTAGCAACAACTTAAACACTTCTCAGCTTACAAATTAGGTTGCTTAAACAGCATGTTGGTGGGGGGTGAGGAGCAGACTGAGAGTGGATTTCTGTGTGAGAAAAGACTTGTGAGTTTCATTCTGATACTGATTTTAGACTCCTGGGCTAGGCATGTGATCAGGAGCATCCTGTTTCCTTGATTCTTAGTGCCCCACATGTCCTCATTATTCAGTACCCGGTATTGGTTTGTGAATCCCAGAGCTGGTTTTGCAAATGTCAGGTCTTCTCATCCTTTGACGTAGATGGGTGTTCACTATGAAACGTCTTCCACACATGGGTTCAGGTTTCCTTTTTCACTTGTTTATACTCTCAAGCATAAGTGGGCAGAAGAGCACTCCTGGGCGAGGGAGTGAAAGTAGTTGTTATACAAACAGAGCTGTGGGTTCAGAGACGGGCCTCCCTCTTCCTGTTTTTCTTGAAGCAGAATAAGATAAAGAGGAGAACCACTTTGTGCACTGATGATGAACACTGTGGCCAAGGCCAACCTAATTTTCCAGAATGTCGTCAGTATTATGATCTGAGCTAAAGTCCCTCACATCTGTCTCTCAGACTAACCTTCTCCCACGCACTTGAGAATGGAATCCCCTTTATGATTATCCCCATGAAGAGCAAGAAACCACCAACTTTTGGCAGTACTTTAACATTTAATCATTTTTATTTATTTATTAAAATAATTTATACTCTTTTTTATTGTAAGAGGAGACACATTGTTGTTGTTGTTGTTGGTTGTTGTTGTTGTCTTTAAGTTGTTTCCAATTTATGAAAAGTCTAATGTGAACCTGTCATGTCGTTTTCTTGAGAAGATTTATTCAGACGGGGATTGCCACTGTCTTTCTCTGGAGAGAGTGTGACTTCACCATGGTCACCCAGTGGCTTTCCAAGGCCAAGTGGGGATTCAAACCCTGGTCTCCCAAAGAACTACTCCAACAGTCTAACCAATACATCACACCTTAGAGTCATAAAAATATGCATAACAAATAGAGGGCATGGAATCAGAACCATTTATATCACAATCAAACTTGGAAAAAACAAAAAAATTACATTATGTTCAGATTAGACAGATGGAATAAAAAGGTTTTCATAAGAACTATGTACGAAGAGTCTTGTAGAGGGGTATGAAAAATGTATGGGAAGGAGCTGCACAGCAGACATGCTGCAACCAAAACGGTGGGTCACAAACCATGTGTCAACCAAATTTCCTGTGAGGTCAGCTGATCATGGAACAGATGCTCAGTGGATGGACATGGCAGTCTTGTAGAATAGTCCTTAAAGTATCCTGGCCCCAGGGACTTTTAGGGATAGTCTTATTCTTATCCAGTGTTGAAACTAATTTTGTCAGAAGCTCAGTATTGGAGAACGGGAACATAAAGAAGAGATTAAAGTCAAGATGTTATAGTTCAAGTCTGTAGCCAGATTTAGAAAATATTTCAAAGGTGAACCATCTGACAGAACGCAGGCATCCAACAGTATGTTGGCTTGTGACAAAGTGGTCCTTGTAAACTACCTCATCCAGAAACACTTTTTTTCTTCTTAATCGAGGACTTTCAGATCTCTTAATCTGTTAATATTTATGCCTTGGATAAGACATACAGTTTCAGTCTCAAAACTTTTAATTAAAGTGTATCTAAAAGAAGAAGTTAATGGAGTAATTTCTCAATATGTTACATAGCCATGAAGAAAGTTTAAGGATTTGGAAATTTCCACTCATCCATGGAGGTACTAGCAATGAGGTACTAGTGTGCTTGGGATACCTGTTTCAACCATTTCCCCATTCAAGGAGGCATGCTGGTATTTCTTCTCTGTTTCCTCTACAGAATTTTCTCATACAGATAGTGAATAATCATGAGTTCACTCAAACATAGAGGTGTCCATTCTGTCCAGGCATGCATGATCTGTTCTTGAGATGTAACTGGATTCCTGTGCCTGGTACACACCAGAAATGAAAATAAGTGTAGAGATCTTCAAATACAGTGTCAACACATATTCAGTGATATGTGCTATCACCCTTTCAGGAGCAGCCTGAGCTCTTTCACCACCTAAGATAGAAAGTTAGACACCTCACCCACATTACACCAGAGGCAGTAATATGAATTCTCCCCCACCTGCTGGATGCAGCAGTGGTGCAACCGTGGTGCCTAGTCTCCCCCAAAATTAGATCTCTGTATTTTTCTAATTTTAGTATACATGTAGGAGAATTAGATGGGGCTGCACTTCCACCCACCTACCCAGGAAGAGGGTGTGCTCCCTGTCCACTCATGAACTCCGTCCCCAGGAGGAGGAAGATGCAGTGCTGCCTCTGCCTCCCACTCTCTCATTCACTCAGGAAAAACGCAGTGGTGGCTGCCGTGGAGCCACCCGCCAGAAAAAGTAATAGGAGCTGGAAGTGACATCAGCCATAGTTCCTGCTACTGTCAGTGACTGGCTCTATTGTGTAGAGCTGGCTACTTACTGATTGCCCTGGCTCACCAGGAGGTGTCTGGGTGATTTTGTAAATTGTTTGTGTTGCAACACAGGCAACCTTCCTAGTCCGTTGTTTCACAGAGACTGATTCTGAGGACCTTCAAAACCAGCTCCTCCAGGAAGCCACAGGTTCTATGCAGTAAAGCTAGTCACTGGCAGCAGAGGGAATTGCGGCTGTCTTAACATCCACTTCGTTCTTTTGGCAGGTTGTGTAGATATGCTCCAGACTCAGGGCTTTCCCCATTCTAGAGAACTGCATGAAAGCAAGGGCACTTTCCAGAGCAGAAAAAAAAACTGCCTAGAAAAGAAAAGAAAACCTGGCTGCCTGAACTGACCACCTCACAAGGGTCACCCCTCAGTTCTGCTCACAGCTGAAACCTGCATTCTCCCTGTCAGAAGGATTGTTATAGTTAACCATTTGTTTGCAACTCAAAAATATCTACTATGTGTTCCATCATGCGTTTAATGGTTCTTGAGGTCATAGCAGAAGCCCCTAAATCTCACCTATCCCATCCTTATTGTTGCAGGTTTGCAGCTGTGGCTCTCCAGGCTAGGGAAAAAGCAGGTATCTGCCATGGGACAGGCTGAACAATCTCCCCTGCCTCATGCCTCTTTTTACTGAATGATACCCACAGTGTTCACAGAAGATGTTTCACTGGATGCACACCCAAGCCTTAGATAAATAATGGTTACAGACTCAGAGCCCTTTATGATATTTTGGCTGTACCAAAATATTTCACTCAAGCCATTCTTGGCAATTCTCATGTCACATGTGCAGCTGTTCCTGTAAGAGCCATGAGATTTATTAAGGTAGTATATACCCACGTAGCCCTATCTATGTGTCAGGAGTCTCCCACAGTGGGAGTCAAACTGGGCTGTCTGGAAGCCATGGCTGTTGCTGTGTTTACTTTCTCTCTCTTACTCCTGGTAATTATGCAAAAACAATGACGCTGCTGTGGTCTCGTGTGATTTGACTGATGTTTGCTGTTTACTGTGGTCATTAGGTGCTGTTAGTGGAATAATTATTTTAAGCTGCACATTTGGCCATAAGGTGGGGTTGGTTTGTCCTAAAAGCAGTTTGCAGGCTAATGTGGTTTGCCACAGTTAGGTTGTTTTCACACATATACACCAACAGAAATTGTTTATTTCTTGCTGACTGCACAGTTAGTTCGTTTTAGCTCCCAGCTGTAACTTTTACCCGTTAAGTGTAAGATATTAGTGTCTGATAAAACAGTTAGTGATTCTGTCCCCATGGGAAGCAATACCATAAGACATCACTACATAATACAGAGACAGATCTCAGTTACCAAAGCAACTAACAGTGGAGCTCTTTTTTATACAAAGTTGTTTTACATTCACCTAGCCCCATTTTCTTCCTTATCCTTTGTCTAGCTGTTTTTTTTTATCAGCATCAACATTGAGGGGATGGTGAAGTGGGGTCTGGAGAAACAGAAACTCTCAGTGTTGAATTGTAGCAGTAAATGTGCAATAAACAATGAAATGAAGCCTGACCTAGGAAGGGCAGGATTCTGTTTTAGCTGATTCTGCTGCTGTCTTCAGAATTCCTTACTGAGCATGGGGAAAGAGAAAGAGAGAGAAAAGGGCAGGTAAGCCTGTTTCACGAGCTGCCTGCTCCTAGCATGTTAAACAAAGAGCGTAGATTTGTAAGTTTGGAAAATGGAAATCATAAGATAAGTAGAGGGTGATGAAATTAAAAATCATCCCTTGATGCATTTTGGAAGAAGCCTTCAAGTGGTCTCTAGAAAGTTCAAAATGTTTTTGTTTGCGTATGCAAAATTTACTTGATCTGGTTGTTCCATCTCACATGTGCATATTATTAGTTATGAGGAAAAGTTTGCTGAAACATGTAGTGCAAGACCCTATCCCTAGTCTTTCCATGTTATCTCTCCCTCTGGTACCAAATTTTCCTGTTAAAGAAGTAATGCCTAGGAACATACCTAATTCATTAACCAAAGTATACTTGTAAGGGGATTTATAACTGGGGCGAAGAGATACAGTGAGTCCACTTTGGGTTTTATTCTGAATTTTAAAGGAGCTGTCCATGGTGCGGAATCCTCCCTCTAAAATAAAACAGGCCCAACAACGTTGGATATCTTTTTTAAATTTCAGACTAAACTCAGGCAGGCTGTACTACTCTGCTGATAGGGAAGCCACCAGTAGCTTAGTTAGATATTTTCTTTTCCCTTCTTTGTTTTTCACATCTCTAAAAAAGACCTTAGCGCTGAATCCACATATGTTTTCATTACTCTGTAAGATCCAGATCAAGGAGTAAGCAACTGTAGGAAGCTATGGGACACATTAACCCTTCTCTCCATGACACTTTGAGGGGCTGCAACCCCAATCCACTCTCCCACAAAAAAGTTACCCCCAAATGCCCCCACATACCCACTAAGGGGTATGCGGGGCATTCTGTCATCTTTGTAATTTCCCCAACCATTTTAGGCTCAAGAGAAGCTTCTTTTTTTTTTTTAACCTCAGGAAGTATTGTTAAAGAGTATTTCCTTCCTGTTTTTCAAAAAAAGGCCTCTCATGTTCCAGGGCAGGGGTAGGGGCATGGCAAAAATGTTCCCACATCCTCTAGAAGGCATTATGGGGCATTTTTTTGACAGGGGACCCTGGAGACTCTGCTGTCCCCCCCCGCTCTAGATTATGTTGATATGGTTTGGCTATTCAGATAGTGATATGAAAGATACATCCTTCAGATGTGTTTCTTGATTTATGAGGGGCAGCACAACAGTTTCAGCCTTTCAAGATAACATTTACCTTTCAAATGTAGAAATGTTCATGGGAGGAACAAAAATAAAAATAAAGTGATCTGGCTGCAGGTAACATTGACTCAAGTCTAGGCTTGTGTTTTAACCCATGCAAATGACATCACACATGTTATACCTGTTGGCAATTTTGCATAACACTTTGTCTTTAACTGAACATTATGTAAAAGACAGAATTGTGGAAGCAGAGACACCCAAATGGCTGCAGCACTGTTTCCCCTAGCTTCAAATGTGGATTACAATTCTGCTTCACCCATAAGCATGAAATGGAAAGGTGGAACAAATCCAGTTTATTATCATTCTTTTCTCTTTTACTTTACTTTATCAAACTTTACAGTGTGATTTTGATGAGGGTTTAAAGACTGTTTAGAGCAGCTGTTCTCAACCTGTGGGTCGTGACCCCTTTGGGGGTCAAACAACCCTTTCACAGAGGTCACCTAAGACCATCGGAAAATACATATTTCCGATGGTCTCAGGCTCCATTCCCTCCTCGGTGGTGGTGCACAAGCGCGAGCCATGCGCTTGCGTCCTCCTGCCCCCATTGGCGGGAGCGCATGTGGCCGCACGCGCTCCCGCCAAAGGGGGCAGGAGGACATGAGCGCGTGGCTCACGCTTGCGCACCACCACTCCTGGCCCTTTTCCACACATTACCTTATCGCGGAGGTGGGAGATACTGTTCGCACAAGCAGGTTCTTGCGCGAGGTGCTGTCTTTGCTGCTCCTTCATCCCGCAGCTGGCTTCCTGGTCACGCAACCGCCCCGCCCCTTCCTTCCGCAGTGCAGCCTCGTTCCCTCCCTGCCCGCTCCCCTCATTCGTGGCTGGTGAGGTGGCCTTTGCTGGGGGCGGGGGAGGCATTGTAAATAATAAATAAATAATTTATGGTTGGGGGTCACCACAACATGAGAAACTGTATTAAAGGGTCGCGGCATTAGGAAGGTTGAGAACCACTGGTTTAGAGAATAACCAATCCCATCCTAATTTGTAGAAAGCCCTAGTTTCTGTTAGCAGAAGCAGCCTGAACAAAGATGTTCAAACACCTATCATCCTTGCTGAGTTAGATTGTTTATTTCAGTCATTTGTCTTATCCAGTGCCAGTAGACGTTGCTTCATTTACTTTGAGTCAGTTCTATTCAGAAGGAGAAAGATGATTTGGAACATAAGAACTATCTTGCTGGGATTTGATCAAAGATTTGTTAGTACTGCATCTGTTTCCGGTAGTATTTTGTCAGATATTAAAGAAGGATTTTTTCAGTCATTGTGCCAGCATATTTCCTCTAGTGTTGCAGATGATCTGAGTAGGGTATCCTGGGCCATTTCCGCACGAGACTGTTATAGTGCTATGATTCTACTTTCTTTTCTTATTTTGAAATATTTTTATTAAAGATTTTAATTAAAAATAAAAAAGCCTCCCCACTTCCAAGCTTGTTTTCCAGTTGAATCTGCATGTATCAATTCCATTCATACATAATTGTTGCTTACTCAAGGGATTTGTGACATCTTACATTGTTAGACAATTGCTTTGTTACCTTACTACCTTGTTACATTGTTACATTATTATTTTACCTTGCTACATTATTACATTGCATTACTTACAGTCTTGCTTTATTCTTATTTATTTTCTTATATTATGTCTTTATCCAATCCAAAACTTCTCTCTATTCCGTTTCAAAGTTCTGGATAGGTTTATTTCTCAAAGAAAATGTTAACTTTTCTGTCTCTACCATATCCAGGACTTTTAATTTCCATTCTTCTATATCAACATATTTCCTTTCTTTCCAATATTGTGCATATATCAGCCTTGCAGCAGTTATCAGATATAACAGTGTCTTCTGATGACATCTTACTTCTCTTTGTTGCCCAAGCATATTTAATAGATAAAATTCTGGCTTCATTTCAAAATTTACATTATAAATTCTTTGAATTTCATCATGTATTTCCTTCCAGAATTTCCTTGCTATCTTATAAGACCACCACATATGATAAAATGATTCCATTTTCAACATCCAATGGAATCCTGGGGTTTGCAGTTTTGGGAGGGGCCAGGTGGCCCCTCCTGAAACTGCAAACCCCAGGATTTCATAGGATGTTGAAAGTGGAATCATAGTGCTATAATGGTCTTGTGCAGAAATGGCCCCAGGTGTGCATTCGTGGAGTTGCATCAGCACTGTTGTTGCTGTGTGCCTTCAAGTCATTTTCAACTTGTGGCAACCCTAAGGTGAAGCTGTCACAGGGTTTCCTGCGCGTTGAAAGTGTGTGACAAGCCCAAGGTCACCCAGTGCGTTTCCATGACTGAACAAGGAATCAATCAAAATCTGGTCTCTAGGGTCATAGTTCAGCACTCAAACCACTACACCACACTGGCTGTCTTGCATCAGCATGCTTGTCATAATATATCTAATGTTGCTCATTGTAGCCATATGCTATTGCCTGTGAACCAACATATCTTTGGTATGGGATTGCACCACTGGTGTAGTTTACAGTGAAACCCCATAGATGTTTTCTTATTAGAAATGAGTCCCACTGAGTTCACTTCCAGGTACCGTACAGGACTGAAGTGTTACATGTTATGCTTAAAAACAGTTGTTAAGCAAAGCTTTTAATGTTTATTGAAATGCTGGTAAGGAGTTTAAAAGATGCCAATTCAGCTGGACGTGTGTTCCCTTTGCACAGTTTACATTATTGGAAGAGGAGTGGAATCAAAGTTGATCAGATATAGCTATTTCATAGGTGAGCCATCTGAAAAATTTGATTCTGAGCATAAAATTAAATAACAAATTTTATGAACAATGGATTTTTAGAAATTAAAACAAAAATGCAATAATGTAGTACCATATTTGAAAATTTTCTGTTTGCAATACTGACTTGGGAGTAGTCAGAGCTGACTGAAGCCTAGTTCTGTGCATGGTCAGCCTAATTTTTGGTGGTCTGATTGTTGTCTGGATAATTCATTAATTCAGAATTCAGAAATTACCGTTTTGTTTTATTTAAGCCATTACATAGGAAAGGTTGTGGTGAAAGGCAAAATGGTATTTTGTATTTTTAATGATGATTTCAGATTATTTGCAGGAAACCTGGTACAGTTCAGGTAGGAATTAAAGAAGTACCCAGCCTTGTATAGAAGTACATATGTGTTGGCTTTGAGAGCTGTGGCTTCATGCTTTTCACTTTGTTGTTGTGTGCTGTCAAATCGTTTCTGACTTGTGATGACCTTAACACAACCTTATCAAGATTTATTCAGAGAAGGCTTGTTGTTGCCTTCCTTTGAGGCTACTAATAGTGTGACTTGCCGAAGGTCACCATTATACCACGCTGGCTCAGTTGGTAGACACTAGCTTGTAACTGATCATGGGAAAGGATTCACTGCTGTGTAAAAGTTTTCCTTCCAGGCCTGTACTTCATGCACAAATATTTCTAGTGTGCAAAGGGGAAGGACTTTCGATGGTATTTTGTGGGGCTGCTTGCATTAAAGGGTGAAATGCAAAGCAAATGATTGTTACCCTGGTCTCTGGGGATCCCGGGAGGGACACCTAAATAACCAAACAACAACACAACTTTGGGGAAAATTATCTCAAGCACTCACTAAAGCTAGCGGGAGGCAGGGTAACTTAGCAGGATCTTGCAACCCAGTGTCTACAGGGTCAGGTCAGTCAAGCAGCCAGATGGTTTGAAATAGCAAGAATGATGTTTTATTAAATACAGACAAATATTACAGACACCACAGTCACACAGCTAACTAAAGGATTGGAAATAGGGATTTTTAGAGGGAAATGGGCGATACGACACCTGTCTTGTAGTACTGGACCTTGAGAGCGAAGTTGGGGTGCGGAGAAGAAGCTCAGCCTGGTTAGCTGAGGGGAGCTCACCAAGCAGAGTGGCGGCAAGGCGGGATGGGAGTCCGGAGCGATCCCGGGTTGAGCAGGCTCAGTTACTGGAACGGAGGGGAAGGCTCGCCAGGCAAAGCGGCAGCAAGGTGGCCTGGAACTCAGGAGCGATCCGAGGAAGGTCTCGGAATCAGGGGTTTTTATAGGGTGAATTGTGACTGCAGGCCATACTTTACTCGGTGAGAACAATGTGATATAGGAGTGGGACAAAGCTTTGGAAAGGTCAGAATTTAGCATGATTGACTTAGAGCCGAATTAACAATAGTGTAGCCAGTATGCAAATGCGGAGCACTTAGTACAGCTTTGTCAGGTTACCTGCTCAGGGCAGGGAGCCTTTGTTAGTATTGCGCATATGCAAAGAGGTGCTTGCTGGAGAGGTCCGTGAAGTGACGAACTGGCTTTGTCTGGCCTGCCTGGGTGGAGAATGGAATGTCCAGCAATTATCGGCCGCGCCTGTTTACGTGCTTGTCCGGAGGCCTCGCAAACATATGGAGTGAGGTGGCAGAGGAAAGCCAAATTGTTTGATATCAAAGTGATATCGAGTGCTATCTCTGGGTAGGCCTGAACCGCAGTAACATAATTGTAAACTCTGCAGATCTCAGTACCTAGTCCAGGGATGGACAAAATGCAGTGCCAAGAGAATGTTTTCACAGCCCTCATCACATTCAGACTGCCTGGGCCACCCTTTTCCTAGCAAAAAAGGATGAATTGCATTTCATGGACACCTCTGTGAGTAGCAATTTACCTTTGAAATAGATTTCAGGGTTCCCCAGCACTGTTGAAAGATTATAAATTGAGGAGAAAAAGAAGCCCAAGCCCTAGAAGTAGTCAAAAACTTCTGTTTTCTTGCCTGCCTGCCTGCCTGCCTGCCTGCCTGCCTGCCTGCCTGCCTGCCTGCCTCCTCCCTCCCTCCCTCCCTCCCTCCCTCCCTCCTTTGGGAGACTCTCTGTACATCCCCCAAAGCATTCCAGGGGTAGAAAAATGCTTCCCCAGTTGCTTTTGCCATAGCTGCCCACTCCTGCCCTACTTTGTTTTGGATCTTATATCTAGGTTGTGGCAGCTTCATCTCAGCTTTTTTGATGCCCCTCCAATCTACTAGTTCTCTCTTCATGCACAGCCTTTTATCAATTTTTTGTTCTTGCTCCCTGTATGGCAGGCAGCTGTGGCATATGAGCTAGTGGATTTGCAGAAGTATTGCCTGACTTTCATCGAGAACTATACTCAGGTAAGCCTGGACACACAAAGGGGTTCTCCCAGACAAGAGAATGCCAAGACACCTGTTCACAGACTTCATGTCAAACCTTTGTGGACCTTCTTGCTTTTCAGTTTGTTATTTGCTGTGTTTATGCCTTGCTTCCATTCTGGAACTCAAGGTAATAGATATAGGGTTTTCAGGCAGTCTCCCACCCAGTATTTAACTGTGGCTAATTTTTTATATTGATTGCTTTTTGACCATGTCCTGGAAAAACAATGGCAGAAGGATGTCTTAATTGTGAAGGGAACAGGATACCACAAGCCAGAAATTGTACAGGGTGCTACAAGGAGGGCAAAATGAGGACACTGACCCCTTCATATAAGAATTCTGCCACTTCCAGTGAAATTTTCCCTCAGTCCCCATACTTCAACATTGCAGTAATTTAAAAGTGCAGTTGAACATTTAGAAATAGAGTTTAAGCATGTGAGGGAAAGGGGCAGTTACCAAGGGAATGTAAATGGTGTACGTATTTTCAGTGTAAATGATTCTTGGTGTAAATGATTTTCAATATCTCACTCTCTGCAATGCTTAAAATGTAGGAACTGAAGGAAGATATTGGGGTGGGGGACAGAATTCTTATTTGGATGAGGAATGAATGCTATCATTTCTTGGTCATGTAGCTACAGCTTATCATTAGCTCTTTAGATTTTGTTGTCTATCTCATCTGAAGAAGTTCCTGATCCCATGGTGCAATAGGAAACTAGGAGGTCTAGTAATGGTGTTGGTGCAGGGAGGGACTGCAATGCAGCTGCCTAGCCAGCTGAACAAACTGCCTCAATCCTGAACGCCCTGTGGACATATCGTGCCCCTCTTATTCCCCAGCTGTTGTTCTTTCCCTTTTCACAGGCCACTATCTTTTAATGCCATTAGGGTGCTGTCTGCCCTACAAATAATCACAATCTTTTTACACATATCTAGGAGGTGGTTCACACACGCAGTTTCCTGGAGCTGTCAGAACAAGCAATGCAAACCATCTTACGTAGCAACAGCTTGACTATTGATGAGCTGAAGCTGATCCACGCTGTTCGCGAATGGGCTCACGTCGGATCTGTAAGTGCTCACTAAATGGGGTGAGAGTTGGGAAACAGAATGGGGCAGGGGTTTCAGATTCTGGCCCTGAGGTTCTCTTATGAAGTTCATACTGTAATTTTATTTAGATTATAAATTATTTTATGTAATGAAAGAGTTAGGATAACTCACCATCATGTCATGAAGTAAGACCTCTGTGCTGACCTCTGGTTTTGCTTCTTGCAGGCTGTGCTGGGCAGGTCTGTGCGTGATGTAGCAGAGGCTGTGGTGCCAGGACTGCGACTGGCTCTCCTGTCACCAAGTGAGCTGACCACCCTGGAGGAGGAGAACAGAAAGGACCAGCTGATACCGGTGAGAGGGGTGGGGTGGGGGCTACCAGCTTCAATAATGGATACAGAGCTTTTGTCTGTGTTTGTGACTTTGTGTGTTCCTGTACAGCTTGCATCGCTTGCAGGATCATATGTTCTCAGGAGCTCCACAAAAAGCATGCCTTACTTCACTATGGTGTTTCCCTATGAAATGTATCCAGAGCCAGGATGAAGCTTTCAAAGAGGCAGGAGCTACTCATCTTTTTCAGTACTTCAGTAGAGAGATATAGTCCCTTCCTCCCCCCGTAATGTCTTTAAAAGGAAACAAACTATGTCTGAAAGCCCTAATGGATAGCTTTTTAGTATTGTGAAAGATAAAACAAGAAGTAGTAAGTTCATGGAGACAGGAAGGAATATAAGCTTTGGAATCCTTGTGCACTAGTCACAAGTACGACAATGATCAGGTCATAACCATCACCATTCAACACTGACCCAAGAGGCACGGAGGTGGTCCTGGCCTGAAAAATTCAGGATGGATGGAGTCCTCTAAGGCAAAAATTTATGACAACAATTCATTTCTGGGTTGTTGTTTTTTTCAGGTTCTCCATGGAGAACAGTCCCTGCTTTTGGGGCTTACTCAAAGCATAGGGTGGACCAGAATGACACAGCATCTTAATATCATCCCCTATCTGTAATAAAATTCACCTATTTTTCTTTCTTCCCAGAGGGACAGTTTTGGCACCTATTCATTCCCAATATGCAGCAGATTAGCCTCCCCTGACTGTAATTATCTACCCTTGTGTTAGACAAACTATAGAGCTGTCATTGAAAGACAAAAATCCCTTTTTGTTAAATGATGTTTTTGTTTTCTTCAGTTTTTCTTTTTCATTATGGGATGGATGTTGGTAATGGTGAATCCTGTGGGAGGTCAGGTACAAGGCAATGGGATCCTGAAGCCTGTCATGTACTGAGTGAGTTTTCATTGCCCCTGGTGACTGCTTCCCCAGAGTGTGATAAGACAGAACTGTGCTTTCTTCTGGCATCATAGCATTTTTTATTGTACATTCCACTTGACAAACCTGTTTTGAAACGGATGAATGAGAAATTTGTTCCTTTGAATTCAAGCCATCCTGTATTGATAAGACCTCAGTATCGTACAAATATTTAAGGTGTGCTAGTTCCACTCCTGAAGATGAACGGGACAGAGAGAAGCAAGGCAATGAAGTATGATATGATAAGGGATATTAAATGTGGGAATGAAAGATGGATCAGGGTGCACAACAGCCTTGTCATTGTGGAAAATACATAGCTTAGGGTTTGCTGAGAGTACTCTCAGATTTAATACTCTGTGTACCAACATAATTGTCAGCAAAAGACATTTTTTCAAGATAGAACTTTCAGGGAACATTCAGACATGAGTTCACATGGTTTCCCCAGAAGGGTTGGGAGAACCCAGATAAGAGTCCAAGTTGGGCAATCTTTCTATTACTGATGGATTAGTAAGGCTGTCCCTAACAGGAAGAAGCTGACAGGCTTTTTACTGCTCTCCCACCCTTCAGTTTGTATCCAGGGCAATACTCTAAACAAACAATGTGAAACTCTAGGATAGAAATTCATGGTAAGAATACGTTTCTGTTTCCTTCTTTGTCATTAGAGATATGATTATGCAGGCTTGTTCCATGTTCTCCTATTTAGTGAGGTTCTCCCACCTAATTTAATAAGGTGAAATCAGTGCCACACTGTGGTGGCACCATTTGATGGATGTTCAATCCCAGATATTTTTTTTAAAAAAACAGTAACATCACAATAACTTAAGCTAAAATATTAAAGGGGGATGCAAATAGTCCAATGAGATCTGAGCACACTTAGGCCCTTTCCGCACCCTACTTTTTTGCATCTGGTGGGGATCCCAGCCTCAGCTTGCTAGGAATGGAGCATGACAAGAGTGCTCCCCTCTGCACCAGCTGTCTCCCTGCAGAAGGGAACACGATTGCCAGACCTCTTCCTTCCATGGTGCAGCCAGGTACCTTCTCAGGCTGCACTGGGGCAGGAAGCGCATCTATCATGCTTCCCAGGTTTTCTCAGGACAGGTAAGTCCACAATGGTGGTGTGATTGCAGATCATTGATGGGGAAAACCTGTCAATGACTTGATCCGTGATTGCACCGCCTGGGGATGGGAGAAGACCAGGACTGTGATGACATCATGCAGAAGCATCACCGCGATCCCATCCCTCTTCTGTCCCCATGGCAGGCTGGGAGGGTGGCGTGGAAGGAGCCTTAGTGGCTATATAATGCTAACTGTCTCAAAGAAGCTGTGGCTGATCAGCTAGAACAACTGTTCTATTGGCCACGGCCCCCTTACGAGCTCTTCTCAGGTTCCATGGCCTGCCTAGTGAACAGGAATGTAATACAGACAGATAGACAGAAAATCATTTATTATTGAACATCAAGAAAACTTGAACATTCTGACATATTGGACAAAACTTTAAAAAAGACTGTATGACATTAAACATCTATCAGGCCTAATGCTATCCTTGAATTTGGTGCTTTTCTGCTCCAGATTGGACAGTGACAGGTAGAGGTTATCTCTTGTCATGATATCAATTCTGTTCTTGGATCTTGTCAGGGAGACTGTCAAATGGTGTGTTGGAAAGATATAAGTAGGAGGGAAACTGTTGAGTCCAGTTAAGATTGCTGCTTAGGTATTTCATTGGTTTAGTTACCAGAGCTCCCATAAACCCAGGAAGCTCCCCTTCTCACAGTTTTCAGTCTGTGACCCGCTTCAAATATGCCATGGCCCCCTTGGGGACCATATGGCCTCTGTTGAGAATAGCTGAGTTAGAACACTGAGCTGGAGGGCTCCAATCACATTTCCTTGCAGACAACAGATCTTGTAAATAAATAATGGAGTACTGTATGATCAGGAGTTATTAACCAGTGTTAGTTTAGCAGGTGAGGACCTCACTGCCTCTGAAAAGAAAGAGGGGATTGCCATCTGTTTGCCCTCTTCCTCTACCATCTTGTTATGTGTACCTGAGATTGTTTCCTTGCTCAGCTTCATTTCTACTCACCAGTAGCTGGAAGATAATATATTTGCTTCTGCCCCATCTAGGTAGAGAGTCTGGTTGAGGCCTGGAAGACACATGCCCTATGCAAGGGGCGTGGCACACGATCATCCTTGTGCCGGCGTCGGCGTGGTACACTGCCCCGGGAACACCATCGCCGCCTTGATCCACAGCACAAGTGACATAATGTCCATTGGAACAGAAAATTTGGACAGGTTGCATTAATAACCCAGACACAAAGTCACGTGGTGCCTGTTCTCGCCCGTCCTGCAGTAATTTCCCATGAAAAGGATTTCATGGAATCAGAGAGTTGGAAGAGATCTATGGGCCATCAGGTCTAACCTTCTGCTCAGTACAGGACCTCCAGCCAGACCATTCCCAGCAGGTAACTGTCCATCATCTTTTTGTAGACATCCAAAGAAGGGGATGTCACCACCTCTCTTGCTAATTGGTTCCATTGCTGACCCACTCTCATTATCAAGAAGTTCCTTCTGATGTTCAGTTGAAATCTGCTCTCTTGAAATTTAAAATCATTAGACCTAGTTTTACCCTCTGAGGCAGCAGAGAATATGACTGCATTTTCCTCTTTGTGTCAGCACTTGATGTATTTAAGGAGTGAAATCATATCACCTCTCAGTCTTCCCTTCACCAACATGAATATGCCCAGCTCCTTCAACCTCTCCTCATATGTTTTATTCTGCATGTCTCTTATCATTCTCATTGCTATTTTCTAAACTCGCTCCAAGTCGTCTATGTCCTTCTTAAAATGATGCATTCAGAAGTAAATGCAGTACTCCAGATGAAGCCTGACCAGCACAGAATATAGTGGGACTATTACTTTCCTCAGTTTGGAAACTATGCTTCTTTTAATGCAGGTTAAGATAGTATTTGTCTTCTTTGCTGCAGCATCACACTGCTGGGAAATGTTCAACTTAATGTTCAACTGCAGTTGTAGGAGTGGGACAGAATGCAGTAGGACACCAAACGATCAACATTAATCTCAAGGTCCTTTTCACATGTAGTGCAATTGAACCAACTATTCTTCATCCTGTACTTGCGCATTTCATTTTTGTGGCTTAAATGTAGAATTTTGCATTTCTCTCTGCTGAATTGCATTTTATTAATTTCATCCCAGTTCTATTAAGGTCCTTTTGAATTCTGTTCCTGTCTTCCAATGTGTTAGCCAACCCCTCTCAGTTTTGTATCATCTACAAATTTGATAAGGATTCCCTCCACTCTATCATCTAAGTCTTTGATATGAATTGATTTTGGAGATACGGCAACCCTCGCAAGGCATATACTTATAAGGACCAATGTGTTGGGCCTTGCGGTCCATCCATCAATGCTTACAGGCTGTTTGCAGGACAGAAATGGTGTGTGGATTTGGGCTGGTAACAGTCTTATGCTTTGAAGTGTCTGGGTTGGATGGAAACCTGGTAACTGCAGCCTATTCATGCAATGAAGCTTACAATCAGACTGTAAATAAAAGAGTATGTCACAGAGGATGCTGCAGCTATCAACAAATTAGCTATTATAGAAAGACGGGGATTTAAATGCCTAGGTGCAGTAGCTGTCAGGAAATCACTATAGAACTGCCACTCAAACTGTTCTCCCAAATTACTTCCCCGTGCTGCCTCTACCAGAGGTAACATTGTACAGGCTCTGAATACTCATTTATGCAGCATAAAAAGGAAAGGAAAAAGGGAAGGGGAAATAGCATGTATGGACAAGAGGAAATAGTCTAGCAGACTATTTTATTTTAGATGAGCTTTTGTGGATAGCAGTCTACATCTTCAGATATACTGGTGAAAGGTTATTAAAGCCATGGGTATTCAAGCACAGTAATGCAGTTGTAGGAGTGGGACAGAATGCAGTAGGACACCAAATGATGCAAATTGTCACACCTGTGGCTTTAATACCATTGTGTCAGAAGGAGTAGACTGACATCCACCAAAGTTCAAGCTGCTTTGTAAAATAAATCAGTCTCAAAGATGCTGCTAGATTCCTCTCCTCTCCCCTTTTTTCCTTTTTTACACTGAAACAGACTAAATTATGTATATATTTGAAAGCTCCCTTGTACAGGTTTGCTAAAGCACAGGAGCCAAACTAGCTTTGATACTCCTTTTAGAAAGAAAATGATAACTGTTGCTCAAAAGCATATGCTAACTTACTGAGATATTATAGTGAATCCTGTGGTTGGTCAGATTGGGGAATATAATTTTGTAATGGTCTGAAAGTGCTTGATCTGTTGACAGGACCCCATGTACATTTTTTTTGTGTATCATAGTTTGATTCATTTTAAATGGAAACCTAGTTTCCTCTTGGAACAACAACAATGACAATAATGTTATGAAACATTCAGCAAAAATAAAACTAGCACCTGTTCAAAGTGATCAATATAACTTCTTATGAGCTTTAGTCTTTGTCAAATAAACACTTGGCTGAACAATGTGAGGGAAATAGACTGATGAATATATTTGATATAAATGAATTTTCACATGGACGGGGATACTGAATTTTGCCATATCTAATATGTAACTTAGAGGGCCAGTGTAGTGTAGTGGTTTGAGATCTGGACTACAACCCTGTAGACCAGAGTTCGATTCCTTACTTAGCAGTGGAAACCCACTGAGTGAGTCTGGAGACATATCACACACACACTCAGCCCCAGAAAACCCCATGATAGGTTCTTTTCTGGCAGATTTAGCCAACAGATTGTTTCAAACTATAATTCAAAAAATTAACTTTTCCAAGCTCTGTTCTTACCACATTGGTTCCAATGAACACATCTGTACAGTGTGTGGATTTGGGTGGGTCAGTTTAATGTTTTTCAAGGAGCGACTGTTCCTGTCAATGTGTAACCAGAAGACATGATTAATGGGATTTGACTTTGTTGTGGCTACAGACACAGCCTGCCTTGCGTTCCTACCATTTAAGTACCAGCTAGCCAGGCTGTTTTAGGCTCAGATGCAGGCAGGCTCTCCCTGGCACTTTTGTTTGGATACCTGGTTGCTAGAGAAACAGATACTTTGGGGAGTATACCTCCTGGAATGTACTGAGTCACCTGCATCCAGACATTGCTAGTGTCTACATCTCCACTGAGAGAATAGAAAGAGCAGTAGACAAATTAGTCACCTTAGTGTGAGCCGTTTGGGCAATTGTATATGATTGTATTTGAAATATGCTCTGTGAGGTCAAAAAGTGTTAATAGTGAAATAGAGTAGGGGCCACACCTGAGATATGGAAGATTGAGGTTAGCAGATCTGTAGGGCACAAAGTTAGTAAAAGCTGATCTAAATTCACACTTATCCTCCAGCAGCTGCTCTTTTCCTAGTTGAGGAAACTGTATGGATTTCCTGCAGCTCTCATATTGTTTTGCCCTGAGGATTTAGTTTTACCCAGATGCATAACTATTATTATGTCTGAGAAAAGTGTACTTTTTTCTTCTGTTTTTCACAAAACATTTTGTGTACACTGAAAAGAGCTGACTAAATAAGACTGGAATTTATGTGTGTGATAGACTTGTTAGTGTGAGTGACAGTTCACAGTGAGAAAGAGAAATTGAATAATTTTAATTGGAAATACAAAGACCTTGAAAAGATCACTACCCACAGGCAGGATCAAATGGTGTTCACCTTCACTGGCAGGTACTCCCTTTATCAAGTAAAAGATTGCCTCTGTGAAGCTTGCGTACAGTCCACAGGATTTTTTTTTTCCAAATGCTGCACCTGCCTCTGAAGGCAGAAGACTGGTAGGGTTGATCCTGGTGATGTTTTTGCCTCACAAAACTGGGAAATGTTTCAGGTTCTGGATGTGAAGAATGTGGCTTGTATAGATGCTGTTGTCTTGATGTTCAGGAATAAGGTAAATTTAGTTGAGCTCAGGTATCATTCATTTATACCTGGCTTTTGCTCTTCCACCATTTTCTTTGTCTCCTTGTGGGGAAAATATGCCTATCTTTCTACAGCCATTTCCCACTAGCAGTTCTATGCCTGATCATAGCAGCTACTATCTGGATGTACCCAAGATAAAAGCAAATACAGGAGTATTTTTTACTGACTGAACTTCTGCTGAAGCATGTAGGCTTCTTTGTTACATATATGAGTGCTTCTCTATCTGATGTGGTGGACTGGCAGTGCCAGGGACCAGTTTTTGTGCTATATTTTATCATATTTTCACAGTTTCCCAGAAACTCACTGTGGGACTGGCAGCCAGTGACTCACAGAGTGGCACCAGTCTGCAGGCCACCACTTTAGTAGCCGTGATACAGATCTCTTGCTGAGACAGACTGGCAAGGAAATCTTTAGCTGTATGTACAGCAAGGATACTCTGTCTAATGGAGGAAGGTTACAGCCCTTCCAGATGTTGCTGGACTACAGCATCCAGCATTCCTCACCTTTGGCCGTATTGGCAAGGACTGATGAATGTTACGGTCCAAAATCACCTAGAGGCTACAGAGAGTACATACCCACTAAGGTGCTGGCACATTCCTTTTGTTCTCTCCCTCCCTTAAACTTGTCATACCTACTAAGTCGCTTGGTGAGAGCCAGTGTGTTGTAATGGTTTGAGCATTGGGCTGTTACTCTGAAGACCAGGGTTTGAATCCACACTTGGCCATGGAAACCCATGGGGTGATTTTGGGCAAGTCACACTCTCTCAGCCCCAGAGGAGGGCAGTGACAACCTTCTTTGAACAAATTGTGCCAAGAAAATCCTATGATAGATTTGCCTTCGAGTTGCCATAAGTGGGAGATGACTTGAAGACACACAACAATGACAATAACAACAACAAATCACTTTCCACATCAAAATCTAATCTCTTCAGAAAGGACATTTGAACAGTGCTAAGGACATCTATAGCTGTGAAGAAGGGTGCGTATGTGCCCCCTGTTGTCTTTTTCAAAAAAGTTACTTTCTGTAGCAAATGTTCTAACAAACAGCTGAAGTGCTGGGGAAACACAGGAGGATTTCAAATGGAAGGAAATTACACATGGACATTGACAGTAAGAGAACAAATCCTGGGGCCCAGTCACACTACACAACTGTAGTGCATCTCCATGTTCTACAAAAGGGTGATGCACACATACATATGTCCATTGTGGCAAGTTCAGGGCTGCACACTTGCGAAGTTCCCACTACTTGATCTAAGACTGTAAAGCTTTGATAGCTTTAATGGCTGGAATCCAGGCTGCTGCAGTCTCTCATCAGCACAAGGATCCCTCATCTGACCAAGCTGGTAGGAGTCTGTCAACAGTGAGTATGCTAGCCATCTGATTCCCTGGATCAGATGTAAGAAACATTTTTGAGAGCATTCATAATCTCATTTTATAGTGATGGGACAGAGAGAATGAACAGACCTCTGGCCTTCTAATTGGCAGTTATGTCAAATGTTTGGGAATACTATTTCAGCCTGAGTCTGAATTAAGGGGTCAAACAATAATGGTAACAATAACAGATGAAAGAAAAGCCACAAATTAAACACAGCATTAAAGGAACATCAATTTCACCACTGATTTATAGGATATTCATATTTCTCTCTTCTGGATCTCCTGTGGATACAAGATGAAGCCAAAACACTGTCAAAAGTATTTCACAGAGAGGAAAATATGTTTTAATAAACAGTAATCCTAAGGAAAAGACATGTTAAAAACACATAGACCATGCCTGATTTACTGTGAGCCTCTTCCAATCTATTCCACCATATCAATTTACTTCAGCAAACTTTGATAGCTCTCCCTCACCCCTCCAACAATCAACTGGTAAGGCAGATTAAACTAAGCAGTATTACCCTACCTCCAGAACATCTACTGAGCTTCATGGCAATGGTCCTAAATGTAGATAGGAATGTATGTAGTAAGAGTGTAGAGAAAGAAGGGAATGGTGTTATGGAAAGCCAAGGAACCCTGTTGTAGTGTTTTTCAGAGCCGATGAGCATTTAACTAGGATATATTAGACACTCTCAGGCAGATCCACAAGCCATTGTCCATTTGAAGGAGTGTGTTACCTACTTAAGGAAAAATACAAGTTGAAGAACATTTTAGAGGTTGAGGGGTTTTTTTGTATTTGTCTACTGCCCTCTGGTGGCAGAAGCCAATATTGGTATCTCTTTGACTTTTGGCAGTGCTATGTAAGTCTGTTCCTGTATAAAAAATAAATATGGGGGAAAGTATAACACTTTTAAGACTGAACTGTTCATTTTTTTATAGATTAAAATCTACTTCCTTAAATGCACTGATGGAGTACAGTATTACCAAGCACAAAGTATAATGCCACTATATCGTTAAGAGCATGGGATCAGAGTGAAATGCAATATAGAAAAGACCAAAGTGTCATCATCTAACATCTGTTAAGCTAATGCCAAGGCTTTCTCGGCTGTTCATTGTCTCTGAAGTGTGAAAGCAATATACATTCTGCTTTCGGGAAAGTTAATCCTCTTGTTTGTACTAGAACTGCTGAGATCAGCAAGATCAAAGGTGATGTTGCCAACCAAAAGACATTGTGCAGAGATTCCATTTTTTCCTTCCTTAATGGATTTTTCATGATAACAAAATGGTGGACTAGTAGTGGTAAAAAACAGGAGGGTTGCAAATGGTAAATTACAGTCTGTACCACATACATACACACACAAACCACACCTTGTATGTGTGATCACACAATAAAGGCCTTGTCTGGAAGTTCCCCAAGATTCAGTTTTAAGCAAATTCTCTGTTCCTTCTTTGCTTTTTTTATTTATTCCATTTGCATAAAATATGAGAAAAGGCTTCAGGAACTGACTATGTAATTGACTAACTATGAGAAAGGATTAGGAGCAGGGAGAATGGAATGACTGCAGTTTTTAATAGGTTACCATGAGGGTGGAGAATAGCTGTTTATTGGGACCACTGGGGAAAGAGCAAGAAGCAGAAAGATCAAATTGCAGTCAAGCAGATTTAGACAGGATGTCACAAAGCTCTTCCCATTGTTAGAAAGTGCAGAATTGCTTTTTCCCAGGAACTCTGTTAAGTCACTCCTGAAAATATAAGAATACTTTAAGTCTAATAAAATGTGTCATTTCAACAGGTTGGACTAGATTACCCTTGCTTTTCATACATGCATGGACACATGTGGGTTTGTATGAGAAGCCACATTCTGATTGCATCAAAGTGTATGCGCTATAATGCAAAGCAATAGCAAAGCAGAGAATTCTGCTAGGAACTTGGAGGTAGACTTAATACTTCTTCTTAGCAAATTATGTTCATCTTTGTTTTATAAAACATGCAGTTGTAGTCAGGCTGCAATTTTTTTCAGCTAATTGAGAGTAAGTTCCACTGAACTGAATGGGGTTTTCTTTTGAGTCAACTGTGCTGGGCTGCAAGAGTCTTTATTGTAAGACCTCAGTATAATGATTCTGTATTATAAAGACTCCTAAAGCAGAGTCTTAAATATAGCTACTTAAAAGGAAGCCCCACTCAGTTACATAGAACTTTAACTTTCCCAAGTATTGTAAATTTGTAACAATAGCAAAAATGTGATTTTTGCAATGATTTAATACTGGCTTAAATCTATATTCTGTATTTAGTCTGCCCATATATGCTTTTTATTTCTTGTAGAATCATAAGTAACTTACAGATCTTCATTACAACAAAATGTGCTATATACATTCAAATACCATTCATCCTTTCAAATTAGAACACAAAGTTGATCTCTGCACCAATTTTCAAAGCAAGGGAGAATTTAGCTGCAAAGCACACTGCAAATGGTATCTGATTTGAAGAGTGTTCACAATGAAAGATGGTTTATATATGTTAATGACATAATTCTCTATTTAAAATATCAAAATCTTCCCATCCTCGACACACAGCCAAGAGAGACAAGAATGTAAGGCACTTTCTAATCTAATTCCTTTTTTCTTCTTTAGTAATCTAAGACCATTTCCTCACTATAATGTTATAGTACTATTATTCCACTTTGAACTTCCTATGGAATCCTGGTGTTTGCAGTTAAGGGAAGGGCATTTAGAATTCTCAGCCAGAGAGCTCTTTGGCCTCAGTAAACTACAAACCTCAGAATTCCACAGGATGTTTAAAGTGGGATAATAGCACTATAACACTGTAGTGCAGAAATGGCCTAAGTTTATTGGACTCAAATGTGATTATTATGAGGAAGAAACATTTCTTCTTTCTGTCAAAACATATATTGCAGATAGCCCCACTGGATGGCAACACTAGCCTATGATTCTGCATTGGGTCATGGAATACTGTTGTTGCCACAGTGTACATTTTTCATGAGTTAAGAGTGAGCCTAAAATTTTTCTAGGGAATACATTTTTGGCTTTTGAAGCCCTATCTCTACTTTGATCTTCTGGTTCTTAGGCATCATCATACTCCAAAGGATAAAAAATGTGCACTTAACACACCTTCTGGGCTATAGGGCTTATTCACTTTCTTCCCAAACTATGTACAAGGCAATCAAGGATGTATCAGCCATGTGGCATAGAACAATATGAAGGAAGCCCCAGATTTGCAGGAGATAGTGTTGGAGTGGTGATGATTGGAGCCATGCTTTATTTTGCCATATGAAGAGAAATATTATAAGGCATGGAAACCCACTGGGTGGCCTTAGGTGCATCACACACTCTCAGCCCCCAGAAAACCCTGTGATAGGTTTGCCTTAGAGTCACCATAAGTCAGAAATGACTTGAAGGCACTCAACAACAAATAGCTGTCTATACAGATGTACTTGGAAATAGGACTTACTGAACTCGATAGTACTTCAACATAAATCTCTATAGGGCTATAATTTAAGTACTTTCTCTTAGAACACTCTGGTTTCTCCAGAGTACATTAGATTGCAAAAAAGTATATACAGGATACATTTGTGTGAGTTTGAGATTTTAATTAAATGTTATGAACATAACTGCTTAGGTCTGGAAATCTACAGCTCATTCTGTAGAACTGAAGTATGCATGTTAATCCCACCCACACTTCAGTGGCCATGACTTACCATCTCTGCCCATAAGCCATTTCCTAACCTGTCTGGATTTGGATCACATCTTCAGCAAACAGAAAAAGCTGAGAATATACAATAGTTATCTCCTGTCTCCTACACTTTCCAGAAAGAAAGAAGAAAAGTTGGGTGGTTGGTAGAAGGGCTGAGGGGAAGGAATTGAGTGGCCAGCTTTGGCAAGGGTAGAATAAAAAGTGTCATACAAACAGCACAACATTGCTGGCCAGGGTTAGAGAAGTGTCACCTCTCAGAGTTGGGTGTGTATCTTCTGTAACTGCCAGTTTAATGAAGCTGGGTAATATCTACAGAGAGTCTAGCACAGACAATTTGGATTCAACTCTCTACCTTGAGGTAAGGGCCTTACTCTAATATGCTGCTGAGAGAAGGGTTTGCACAAGCCACTGCTTCTTTCCATTAAAAATGGAATGTACGTATGGGAGGGCAAATCCTTTGAACTAGAAGGCTTGATCCCTAATAAGAACTGGGCTATAGTTGGGGTGTTAACACTACGTATTTCCAGAGATAACTCTTCATTAATATTTTACATATCCCAGGGGTGAACCTTAATACATGTGTTCATCCTGTTTCCGTAGGTTCAGGTAGCATTGGGCCTCAGGGCTGAGGTCCATGGCCCCACCTTCTAGGCAGTGGGGATGATGACAAGTCAGGCAGTGTCAGGTGACTGGCTCAGTGGCAAACAAGCTCATTGTCAGCAGCTAAACTACTGCTTGTTTGTACTCATTCAATATAGATACCAGATTATTTCAGTTCTATGGTGGGGAGAGAGTTGAATGTTGGAACAGAGTGTGGGATGTATCTTGGGGGAAGGAATTCAGTCGTACAATTGAAGATGTTAGAAAATGTGTTGGAAATGTCTCAGGGGTAGAGTGTATGCTTTACGTATAGAAGGTTTCAGGTCTAATCCCTGGTCTCTCCAGTTAGGCCTAGTAAAGAACGCTGTCTGAAACTTGGGGAGTTTTTTCCATTCAGAATAAACAATATTGAGCTCTATGGGTCAGTGGTCTAAATTAGTATGAGACATCTGTTCTGAAAGAAGAGGTGTTCCTCTGGAGCAGGGATGACCAACTATGCAAGTCAGGGGGCTGCATAAGACCTGCAGGAGATCATGGAGATGGCAACCTCAACCACACTTGCTCTTGCAAAAAGTAAAATCACCCCTTTCTGCCCCCCAAATGTCCAGTAGGGGACACAGGGTCTTTTTAAACCATGTTTTAAGGCTCTTCTGGACTGTTTAAGATCAAGGAGAGGCCTTTTTTAACAACAGGAAGAAGTCACTTTCTGTTCATTTCGTGTTTTAAAAAGGCCTCTCCTGTGCCTAAACTGGCCAGGAGTGGCAAAATGTGTTGGAAATGCTCACTGTGTCCCCTAGAGGGTATTTGGCACAACAAAAATGTTTTTCAAAAAAAAAAAAAGTTTCATCTCTGGATAACGAAGGAGCTTCCAGTTGAGCTGAAAATGAGCTCCACACACCTAGAGGGCATTTTGGAGCAAAAAAGGTTTTTTTAAAAAAATAAATAAAAATAAAACAATTTTTTTTAAAAATTGAGGGCCCCTTCCTGGGGGTCACAAAAAAACCCCTGGAGACAGTACTTTGCACATCAAAGCTCTGGAATAAGGAGTAGAATTTAAAATTGTGAGACGTGGAATGAAATTTCAGAAGATGGGAGGTGAAACTGAGCTTATTTGTTGAGTAATGATCTGAGCCCTTCCTACTGCTATCAGACGTATACCACTGATTCCCTAGATGCTATTTGTATCCTATTCCATTGGAACAGCTCTGCATTTAAAGCGTGCTGCAGTCTTTGTTAATCACAAACATTTTTATTTAGAAGACTTAAGTTATTGACCCTATCACATATTGTTTTTGTGGAAGAGACTAGCTGTTAAAATTTTAGAGATAGCAAGTAGAAGATGGCTACATCATGGCAGTTTAAAAATTGGAAGCTGGCAGAGATCCTTCTTATTTTCCAGTAAGAGGCACCTGCCATTAACAGAGTGAGTATTGCCCTTCATTTCCTCAAGTCTGACAGTCTTTCTTCTTGACACCTACCAATCTCCTGAACCCCACAATTTAATTTTAATTACAAGAGCACCTAGAAGCTGCTTGTTTCCACTGTGATGCCTATTGCCATCACTTTCAGGTTATACCGGTTGGTTTTCTATGTTTCATCCTGTCTCAGGATGGCAGGCCTCAGGGAAAGCCTCCCTACAGCTTAGAGCATGCTTAGTACAGAAATGATGGAGAAATTACTTCTTTGGGGACCATAAGCACATGAAAGGGGATTTGCTCTGATTGGACTGGCTAGTTTAGACAGGAGCAAATGTATAAAAGAGGGCATTGAAAAATGGAAAGAAAAAGGCAGGCCTTGTTTCTCAACTGAACTGTCCTTCCCATTGTGTGTATACTGACAATAACAGCAGCTATAGAATCTCTCCAAGGACAGGGGACATATATAAATATTCTGCTCCTTGAAAGTTTTTGGATTTGATATGATTCCAGATTGCCCTTAGGTAGATTGCAGCTGATTTGTCAAACAGTCAGTCCTCTTAATGTCCTGGCTGATTTGCAGTAGGAAGCTGGCCTGGGCACGAAGTAGATCCAAGATGCTTCCTGAAGTTAGCAACAAATATTGGAAATGGAATGCTGTGTGTTATTGTTTTGGTCTTATTTGCTATGAATGACATTAGTCCTGATTGTATATATTTCGCAATGAACTATTGACCAAAAGTTTTCTAGGCACAATACAAAAGATTAAAAAGCAATGTAGTACCTGATGTGTGGCTTATGGTTTGACATACACAATGCACAAGGAAAAATGAGAGAAGAAAGAAAAGAGAAACAAACATATTTTTATAAGGTTGTATAAATCAGTCTCATAGTTCAATCTTTGGTTTTATATCCTGTAAATTTTACTATTGATTCTTGAGGGGAAAGAATACAATTTCCGCACCTTACCTTTTTCTGGTGCTGAGGTGCAAGGATCGCGCAAGCAGCCTCCGGCGAGAGGCTCTCGCATCCGTGCTGCTTCAGCTCCACATGAGCTGCCTGCTCGCATGAGAGCCCTGTCTCTTCCTTCCGCAGTTTCCCAGGCTGCGCTGGGGCAGGAAGCGTGACTGGCATGGCTCCAGAGGCTCCGCACGCCAGGTAAGTGTGTGCGGGACCCAAGAGCAATGCGCGATCATGCACCATTTTCGTCTTCCAGCACCTGCTGGCCCCTCGAGCATCATGCGATTGTGAGTGCATCATGCAGATCGCTCCTCACAATCGCACGATGCTCCAGGCGCCCCTTCATATGGCAAATGCTGTGCGGAAAGGGCCTTAGACTAAACATTGCCATCTTGCAACAAGTCACCACTGGAAACTCTCGCTGGGACGTCTGATGTTCTACAGATTTACCTGCAGGTGGTGCTGCCTGGCTAGGCTTTAAATGCTTTTTCCAAATTCAGTAGTTCCCCAGCAAAGAAGTGACTTACCTAACCCCTCAGATCTCTATGAAGGAACTTTCAATTAGAACTGCATGTAATTATTTTTGCCTTGTTACACATGTGGCATAGTAGAATGGGTAAATCTGCATTACTATTGCATATATGTATGGCCCTGTTATTTATTTAATATATTTTTATCCTGCTGTTCCTTCAAAATCTCAGGTTGGCATACATGATTATTTCCCCATCTTGACATTGTCATCATCTTCATCTCATTGCTTCATTTATATCCTACTTTTCTACTTTTCTTATATCTTACTTTTCTTCCAGTCTGGGACACAAGGTAGTTTACAAAAAGCAGAAAATTACAATAAAAGCATATATAGTTCAAAAATATTCAAAAGTAAAGAGTAAAATGGTATCAGACTAACAGCATAGAATTAAAACCATTTAAAATATTTAAAATAGAGATTAAAAACTGTTGTTGTGTGCCTTCAAGTCATTTCTGATTTAAGGCAACCCTACCGTGGAGTATTCTGGGGGCTGAGAGTGTGTGACCGACCCAGTGGGTTTCCATGGCCAAGCAGTAATTGAACCCTGGGCTTTAGGGCTGTAGTCCAGTGCTCCACTACACCACCATAATTCAGGGTAATTCAGAAGGAATGGCCAAGGGGATGCTGCAGTAAAATAAATACTGCTGCTCCCCACATTAGCCACTGAAGATGGTTGCCTCATTCTGCCTCACACTAGGCCCAGTCTTGAGTGTATTTTCTTCTCACAAACCACAGGGAAACTGTTTCACCTGCAAAAATAAAGAAAAGGCTGATACAGCAGGAATTCTGGGAGAGGCAAGATGAGGGCTGGACACTAGATTAAACGCTTAACTGGAGGACTTATGTCAGGGACCTGATTTTTTTCAAAAAGACAAACACCAGTTCAAAACACTGGAGGTGGGAGGTTTACAAAATTCTATGCTGTATTTGGAGCCATGAAAGAGCAAAGGTGGATCAAAGCAGAGTTTGCCATTGCAGCAGAAAACCTCACACTGTGTCTCTAAGACAAGAATCGCACGGTGGGGGGTGGGGAGGAGATTTCACAGTTTATTGGCCATTTCCATTTTCTGCTCCACTGTTGGTCTGAAACCATGCTTACTTCCAACCATTATTTCCTAACCCTGGAAATAAGGATGCCAGGCTGGTACATTGGATCACACACTCCTAGTGAGCCTCCTTGAGGATAGTGTTTTGGTGTGGCAGGGGGGTAAAGCGCTTTGACCTACACTTTTTTAATGCAGGCTCCCCTTTTATACCCACCTCTTTGTATCTCTTTCTGCATAGTGACCGTTGACCAATGAACTGATGTCTGAGTGAACTGATGGCCAATGAACTGAGTGACCTGTATGGTACTTTTGGAAACACTCTACTAGGCAATTGCTTATTTTCAGCAAGTTTTGTCCAACTTGGTGTACTCCAGATGTTTATGACATTGTTGTTGTGTACCTTCAAGTAATTTCCAATTTATGGTGACCCTAAGGTGACTCTGGCCATTTCCACACTAGACTATTATAGTGCTATTATTCCACTTTCAACAGCCTATGGAATCCTCAAAGGCCCCTCCCTAAACTGCAGACCCCAGGATTCCATAGGCTGTTGAAAGTGGAATAATAGCACTATAACAATCCAGTGCAGAAATGGCCTCTATCATGGGGTTTTCTGGGGCTGAGAGTATATGATATGCCCAAGGTCACTCAGTGGGTTTCTATGGCCAGGCAGGGAATAAAACCCTGGTCTCCAGGGTTGTAGTCTAACAATGAAACCACTACAACACACTGGCTTTCACTTTTATGACTGCAGGTCCACAAATCATCAGACAGCTGGCTGGAGGTTCTGGAAGTTGTAGTGCAAAATATTTGGAGGGCACCAAGTTGAAGGCGGTTGATCTACACAGTCAATGGGAGCCCCCCTTTACCCATATCCCCCACTTTCTCCATACCTTTGATGAGATCCTCAGCCATGGATGCACTTGCTGAAAACAAGAAGTGAATACTGTGACCACTGCTGCTATCTCTCTGGCTTATAAGCTATGGAGGCTTACTGTAATGCTACCTCATCCTAAATCTTTCCTGGCAATCATTTATTTTCTATTACCTCTCAAATGTTTTATGCCACCTTTCAGTATCAATATTCCCCTGACTGATTCTGTACAACAGATTTTAAAATATCTTAGTGTTAAATCTGTATTTGGTTGCTAAAATTATTGTCAGACAACTCCTAGATTACAGCCTACTTTCAGTGGCTGACAAATGCATCACTATTATGTCGGTTTGGCTTTCTGTACACCGCACTTCATCTTGCTCTGTTATTCTGTCTGAGTGAAAACTCTGGTCCAGGAGAGATTTGTGATAAACACCAGCACATTTAGTGCAGGCCTCCCAGGCTGGCAATGAACAGTTAACTACCATTTGCAAACAACAAACTGTCAATTGGTTTTGCATCCACCTTAAAGTAATTTGGTCCAGTACTAGGGCCACACAGGGAGGCAGAGCAGCCCTTCCCCGATCCCCCATGGAGATCAAACAGCTGGCTCAGCCAAAGGATGGCCTGGAAAGACTTAGGGTGGAGTGGAGTGGGTGAGGGGAGTGCCTATTTCATGGAAGCAGAGAGACACAGCAAAGGAGCGTTATGGAAATCTTCCTCCATACAGGGGCTGGCCGAAATAGTGCACTGAGCTCTTGGTTCAGCTGCAGCACACAAATGTATATGTCCTGGGAAACGGGAGATCTATTTTCCCTCATGCTCTGTGAAGGAAGCAGGCTGTGAGTTCCTTCTTGTCAGCTGTGTGCACTGGTGGAAGGAATCCCACAGAGACAGGAAAGTTTTGCAAAGGGCTGTGACATAGGAGCCCTGAAGCTAGTAATCAAAGGATGGGGAATGTGGTTCTCCAGATGTTGTTGGATTGTGACAAGGCCAACTTTTCCCTAAGTCAGACTGAGGCAATTGCGCCAGGGAGAGGTGCTGGGAGCAATGGCAGTTGATGACTCTATGCACATCTCCCAAACCCTTCCCTCTTTTGAAGCAAGCACAGAACGTTGTGAGCCACATGGACTGCCCTGTCCCTCCTTACTCTGCTGTCCTCAGGCGTGGCAGAGGGCGCTGTCTATTGTCATCCATGGCCAGTACTGAATTACAGTTGGCCCTCCACATTCACTAGGGTTAGGTGTGCAGGACTCCCACAAAAGTGAAAAAACCACAAATATCAAAATATATGTGTGTCTGTGAGAAGGGTGCCAATGCATGGTGGGAAAGGTGGACACTAAGGGTTGAAAGCAAGTCAGGGAAAGGAGGTGGCCATGCAGCAACTGGTGGTGGTGGTGGTGGTGATGATGATGGAGGAGGAGGAGGAGGAGGAGGAGGAGGAGGAGGAGGAGGAGGAGGAGGAACCACCAGAGGCAGGTTTTTAAAGGATTGTGTGGCCTGACTGAAGCCACCAAGAGGGAAAGTTCCCCCAAGAAATAAATATTTGAGGTGGAATAGCAGGGGTTGGAGAAATTTGCAAACAACCAAATCCATGAAAGTTAAACCTGCAAATGTGGAATTCTCTGTCAGACTGAAGAGGGTGCAAGAATCTCGCAACCTGCTCTACTGTATCTGACAGGAACAGCCCACCATGCTGGGGTACAGATACGACAACCAACAATGCTGACTAAAAAGCGCTGCTCATCCCAAGCCCAAGAGGCAGTTTTATTCATCAGGAGATTTTTATTTCTCCCAGGCTTGGCTCTGTAAATTATAATAGTGCCTATAATCTGTCATCAGGTTAAATGAAAGAGTTAGGGGTCCCTACCTCATCCAAATTTCTACTGGAATGTTGTATTTCACATCCGTGCATGGTGAAAAGATGACAAACTAATTTTTTTTTTTACAGAACTATGAATTTTTTTTTTTACAGAACTATGAATTTTTTTCATACTGACAAAATGTCATAATACATCTCTCTTTTCCTCTCTCTCCTGGTCTTTGTTTCCTTTTCTGTCTGTCTCCCTTCAACATAGTTCACATAATAGAGTACTTAGTATTAGCATATAGATGAATCAGGTTCTCTAGCTCCTCTATGTTTTTATTTGTACCTGTTGCCATTATCTTGGCGTTGTGGATTTCGTTCCTTTCTACCATTGCTCATATGCAGGAGCAGTCAGTTCCAAAGCCTCACTGTTTTAAATGTGGAATCATCTTGAATTCATTCAGAACATGACGCCTACCCTGGACTTAGATGTCTCCAAGATGGGTAAGCTACAGTCCCTGTTCCATATATTAATGTTTGATAGAAAATGCTCTCTTTCATTAGTCACTTCTCATGCAAAAACTGACTTGGGGAAAGTTTATTTTCTTCTCCTTGCTCCAGTCCTTCTTTTCCTTCTAAACATTAGGAGCATTCAACTAAATAGAGTTTACTTCCAAATATGTGTGCCTAAAATACTGCTTGATTCTCTCTCTCTCTCTTTTTCTCCCCAAGCCATTTTTGGTGTTAATTATGTTTTTCATGTGAATCCAATAATCTTCTTGGCATGCAGCATGGTGGGGGTGGGGTATACACATTAAAGGATCCACACATCTTGCCAAGACGGGCAAGATTTATAGAGAGCACGTTTATGATTTCTGCATGTTGGGACAGTACCCTGACTTGGGCTGCCTGAGAAGTGAGATATGGTGATGGGCATCTCTCTTTCTCTCATGCTCACAACTCAGTATGTGGTCTCACCCAAGAACAACCAAGAAACCTATTGTCCTTGTGTTTCCAGATGAGCACACAGGGCAGAAGAAGAAGAAACCCAGTCCCTCAAGTGCTACTTGGCACAACCAGGCATGTCGGCTGCTGAAAAGTCATTGATTGATTGGAGCAGAGGCGGGTACCAACCAGCTGGATGAATCACCCTGATGGGGGATGTGGTTCTTTCTCTTCCCTCTCCACATGTCATTCAGAACTGCTTGAGAAAAATCGTGATTCTGAGTCTCTTTGGAAAAGATTCTACACCTTCTAAGGCCTTCCCCACCCCCATTTGTCTGCAGCCATGAAGCATTCCCATGATAACCATCTGGCAGACTGAAGCGCTGCTGAGGAAGTCAGCTGGTTTGTGGGTGAGGCACCCCAGTGAGTCTGGCTTAGCTAAATGCTTCCAGTTCCTCTGCACAGACAGGGAGTGGTGAGTAAGCAACTCTGGAGTAAAATGTTGGAGGCGAGGTGTGTGCGTGAGGGGGAGATGTGCTCTCCCTTTCCAAGATGAAACCACCCACTGTGTAGCCCCAAGGCCATGTCTCTGTGTGTAATTGCATGCCTCTGTGTTTATGTATATACTCAGATACACACAGACACACACTCACATGTACTTCTATCCAGTTTGGCCTCTAGGAGGCATATGCGCAGGCTACACTTGTACTGATTCTACAATATGCGTGACAAAAGTAGACTTTTCCCAAAGTTGTTCCCTTGAGCCATTACACTGAAGTTACATTGTTCACATCACATAAATTATCTCCAAAAACAACAGCAGCAGCATTATGCATTGACTTTTTTCATTAACGTGTCCTAGCTTCTCTCTCTCTCTCTTAAACAATCTTATTTTCTTGTATTTTTCATTCTCCTACATAATTAAGAAGGTATGATACCCAAAGGACCTTAACTGTCTCATAGCTCTTGTAAGAAACTATCAAAATTATGTGGAACAACAACCTAGTCTCCTTTTTGGATGCCCCTCTCACAGCTGTAAAATAATATTTGCCTCACTATTTTAAAATGCCCATTTTTAATACATTTTTTCAGTTGTTGCAGCCTAGTGTGCATATATACGTAGGCATCTGTCTGTCTGTCTCTGTGCACACACACACATACACACACACACACATGTATGGGTCCAGATGCCCACTAAGCCTTCTCCTCACAAGCAGGTGAGTAAAGGGGGTGGGTGGGTTGGTGAGTTCAGGGCTATTCATGCCCCTAATTAGCAACCACTTTTCTTTAGAATGAGGGAAATAGGAATGTTTCCCCCAGCCTACCGGGCCCCAGGAATGAATTGGAGGCAAACAAGCCAGGGGATAAAGGGGTAGGCGGGTGTTTTCCTGCCTCAGTTGGCAACTGTTTCCCTAATAAAAAGAGAAACATACTTGAGGAGGGGGCTGAAGACCCTAATTAGGAGGAAGGGGATTAGAATAGTGAAAAGGGGGCTTCTTTCTCTCTTTGGCATGTATACAGCATCCCTGAGTTAATAGAAAGAAAGGGCTTTCGAGGAGGGGATGCAGTCAGCATGGGAGGGTGCCGTCCCCCTCACTGATCGAGCTCAGCAACTCTTGCTGCTGCCACCACTTAGAAAGATGGCCTGATTTAGAGGGATTGTCTGAGTAGCTGCCTTGTTGCTTTTCATCCAGCAAAGCAAGACCTAAACATCAATAAGCTTTTACCTTGGGAAAAGGAGGCCACCAGAACCTCAGTTGCCCTCCTTTGGTAGTTTATCTGATAGAATTTTCATCTGTCAAAGCAGAAATATATGTAATTTGGACTCCTGGAAGTACTGTATAGAAGCTTTCTGACTAAGGACAGGATGGGTTGAGACTTACCATGCTTCCTCACTAGACCTTTAGTGATGAGTTTGGAAATAATAATGCCATTATCATCATCATCATCATCATTATCATCATCATCATCATCATCATCACTACTATTACTACTAGCTGAAGAATTCTGGTTGTGGTCATCTAAAGAAAGGGGGGTGGATTTTCCAAGCTCCAGTTAGTGTGGAATCATCATGCCTTATTAACTCACTTTTTACAGGATGTCTGCATGATAGTGCTGTCCATCTGACATTCTTCAGTGTATTCCCAGTGCTTCATCTTTCCCATCCTCACTGCAGAAAATGAGTTCTTTGAGAAGGACAAAAGAACAGCTCATTCTGCACAGATGTAGATACACCTAGCACTGTTCCCCTACATTTTGGGGAGGGAAGTGTTGTGGAAAGTGACTTAGTGGGTACATATTCACTATAACCTCTTCATAGAATCAGAGAATCATGGCATCATAGGATTGTTGAGTTGGAAGAGACCACAAGGGCCATTGAGTCCAACCCCCTGCCATGCAGGAATACATCATCAAAGCATTCCCAACAGATGACCATCCAACTTCTGTTTAAAAACCCTCAAAGAAGGAGACTCCATGACACTCCAAGGCAGCACATTCCACTGTTGAACTGTCAGGAAGTTCTTCCTAATGTTTAGATTGAATCTTTTTTCCTAAAGTTTGAAGCCATTGCTCCATGTCCTAGTCTCCAGACAGCAGAAAACAGGTTTGCTCCATCCTCTCGATGACATCCGTTCAAATATTTAAACATAGCTATCATGTCAGCTCTTAACCTTCGCTTCTCCAGGCTAAACGGACCCAGTTCCCTAAGCTGCTCCTCGTTTGGCATGGTTTTCAGGCTTTCTACCATTTGGTCATCATCCTCTGGAGATGTTCCAGCTTGTCAGTATCCTTCCTGAACAGTGGTGCCCCAGAACTGGACACAGGATTCCAAAGCAGAATGGAGTGATTAAAAAAAAAACTTTGACAAGTACCATTTTATAACCCCATTAATGATTTTACAAAGATCTTTTAAATTACTAGAAATAAAAAGCACTTCCAATCTATACTTTCAAACCGAAACAAATGTTAAATGGTTTGGCTTTTTGACATTTCATGGGCATTTCATAAGCAATCACTTCAAAGTTAATTAAACTTCTAAAAATGTTATTTTTTGAAGGATTGCTTGGTGCGTCTGTGTGTGTTCCAAATGACCACTCAGATGAATTGGATCTCTGCCTTCTCCACCCATGTAAGTTATGTCACACCCACTGGTATGTATGGAACATATATCCTGCATAGTATGGAAAGTCCACTGCAATTCCGTTTGAAACTTCCAGAGGAAAAACAATTATTTATTGGTGCAGAAATATGTGTGGGGGACAGAATTATGGTATTTTCCCCCTAATAAGAATTCTTCCAAATGAAATGAAATTGTTTCTAGCATCACAGTAACTTAAAACTTCAGATGAGTATTTAGAGTACAGTTTAGCCATCCAAAGAAAAGAGCAAAGTAAATTTACTAAGGAAATGTGAACACAGCAAATGTAAGAGTTCTAGGTATGAACCGCTCATTCTCTACTGTGCTAAGAAAAACCCCGCTAGATTTAAGGAAAATTTCATTGGGTGGGCAGAATTCTTATTTGAGGTGGCAGAGCCCTTATTTTGCCACCTCTGTATTGATGACAGGAGACCTCTATCTGAAAACAGCACAAGTGCAAAAAAACAGCAGGATGCACTGAATCTATAAAGAGAGAAATATAATCACAGGACATGTTTGGTAACATAGCTGCAAATAATTTCCAGAACAGTTGCCTATTGAAGCAAAAACAACAAAGTCTATTGAAGCAAAAACAGCAAAGAGTTCTGTGGTACCTTAAAAGAATAACAGGGTGTTGTTGTTGTTGTTGTTTGACCATTTCCGCACTATATTGTTATAGTGCTATTATTCCACTTTCAACATCCTATGGAATCCCAGGGTTTGTAGTTTAGGGAGAGGCTCAAAGGCCCCTCCCTAAACTGCAAACTCCAGGGTTCCATAGGATGTTGAAAGTGGAATAAAAGCCCTATAATGGGCTAGTGCAGAAATGGCCTATGTCATTAACTGGTCTGTAATACTGCGATATAATAGGTTAACCTTCAGAGCACATGTTAGCATGCATTAAGAAGAGTCAAAGGGCCATTTTCAGCACTGGTCCTCAGCAGGCCTCACCGACATATCTTCCAGTTGTTCCAATTTGTCAGATTCCAACAAATTAATTGGAGAGTTCCAGTTAATCCCCTTCCTTCTCAGTTTTTCAGCCACTTTAAAAAAAGGTCTCACTTTCTCTCTCTTCTCTTCCCCTTTGTCCTTAGTGCTGCAAATCAAGTTCAAAGCACAGGGGTAGTTTGCAGTTAACTCAGCAATGAGGAGACAAGAAAATGGAGCAGAATCTTGCTCTTTCCCATAGATACAGGCAAAATCAAATTGATGCAGCCTCTCCTAGCTTGCTTGTTCTTCCTCATTAGTAACTTTTGGCATCGTGACCACACTCTGATGTTGCCTGATCATGTGTGTCTTGTTTTTACCTCTCAAATGTTGGAGGGTATACACTGGTGAGTTGGTTGATGACCAGAAGTGGCGTTTTGGCCAATTGGAAGTTACTTTTGAATACTTTTTGAAACTGTTTCAGGGAAGGAAGGGGCACGATAGCATTTATAGGCCAAAACATACCCTAGGCAGTGGCAGAGCTTGGAGTCTGTGGAGGGGTGGGTGGGAGGGGAGGGGCCCCTGTACGCAGGGGTGGGGCTGCGGGGCGTGGGGGCATGGCTACAAGCTGGAATGCCCCAAAAACATTGCCACCCAGGGCAAAATTGCCCCCTCACCCCCACACAACTGACCCTAGGTTCTAGGTTGCTGAAGCTATTTTCAAATGAAAACAAAAACATTTTTGGCCTACTTCAGAGTGTGCTGAGCCAGAGGGCCCAAGGCCATGCCAGACTTTCATATGGCTGCACGTGGCCCATGGGCCGCTTTAGGGTGCCAAAAGATTTTTTATTGCTATAGTTGCTAATATGTGAACCCCTGCCTGAGACAGAACATGAAGGGACTACCCGTTTCCTAGGGTAAGGGAAAAACAATATGATATCATCATTAGAAAATTCTGCTTGATCACAAGTAAGCCACCAAACTCCCATATAAACCTCACAACGTTTTTAGTAAGTACTATTTTTGGTGATTCTGAAAAGCATAATATATGGGAATAGATATATGCCAAATTAGATATAGGCTAGATGACTTCTCTTATTATTTGTCTAACTTTTAAGAAAAAATATATTCTCTTGTTGCTCTTGTCTATCTACCTTCTGTTTCAAATAACAAGCCAGTTACTTCAGTTTTTAGTAATCAAGATTTCATGTAAGCAGTTACACAGCCAAACTTCAGCTGTTCTTGTTCCAAAGCCCATTTGTTCTATCAGTTTGTTCCAAGGCTCCATCTTACATCTATTCTTAAAATAAAATTATTTCAACATTCTAGCTTTATTTCCAGCCCTTATGAAAAAAAGTTATCCGGATAGCCTTTTAGCCTGCTTTTTCATGCATTCTTTTATGAAATTTCACTCAAAGAAATTAATTTAACACCTGGTACATATTATTCTAATTTGTCTGCACAGGGCTTTCAGCTTGAAACACAGGTGCCCCCCTTTCCAGTCTACATAAGCAATTATGCAGCTGGAATTTAAATCTTATTTCAGCACTGGCATTGAGATAGCATACTTTACCATACAGTGGGCCCTCTGGATCTGTGGGGGTTCCAGGACCTTCTGCAGATGCCAAAAAATGTGGATGATTGCATCCCCTATCATTAAATAGCATCAATGTGTACACAGATGCTTCAGCACATCCATGTTCATGTTGCCACTGTCTTATGTACAGAATGTGACAATCCGCAGTCAGTGGAAATTGCAGATCTGGAGGGTCCACTGTATTTGAGGTACCAGGCTTGTTTAATGACCCAGAACCATTGTATCGCATGTACAAAATTTGAGATGGCTTTGGAAGACCAAATGTTGGAAACAGAGCAACCCTATACTCAAATTATACTTGGGCAAGGGGAGATAAACCACTACTATGCAAGCAAAACAGTTGCCATATCCAATGCATGCTCAACCTGGAAAACACACAATATAGAAACAATGTAAAAAGCATTAGTGGAATTATGTTTTAGGCCACCTGCAAAAGACCAGTGACAATACCCAGATGAGCTGGAAACACAGAGAGAGCCAGCCATGTAAACCAACCTGAAGACATTTCTGTTCATGCCATGGGCAAGCTGAGTAGGGAGAGGTCTCTAAAGGTGCTTTGGTTAGGTGTTGACTAATGGCCACTGCTCATGGTTGCTATGCATACTTCATTATGGTTTTAAAAATCTTTCTCAGATGTGTTAGTTGTATCTTTGTATCTGATTTTGTTAGCTGTCTTGGGTGCCATTTGTTGGGTATAATCTTAATAACTGAATCATTATGAGGCTACAGTGCACCTCATAATTGTAGCAGCTGCTGCAAGAGAAAAAGCTCCAGCATCTCAGCAATCTCTCTGCTCTGGTTGCCAGGAACTTCACAGCCTTTGGTACATAACCACCTAAGACTGCCTGGACAGAGGACTGCCAGGGGAGGAGCAGCTGTGACACCCCATGTCACCACCACTGACCTCGTTTCACCCAGAATCACTACCAACTCAGCAGCAAGGGTTCCACATAAAACATGAATGTTCTGGGTGGATACTGAGTCCACTTCAGAGATGGGTTGGGCTTGCGAGGTCAAAATGTCCATCCTGGTAAAACTACCTTTCATCAGATACCAGGAGAAAGACAACTAGTTCACTACATTGCCTCCACATCTTACAGACTCCACCTTCCTACTTTATTCTTCCGCATCATTAGTATTTTATCTCACATCTTTCTATGGCAGCTTCCCATGGTTGGCCACACACAGAGTAGGCTTTCCCAGTCCTGGGTTCTCAGAGCCTAGAAAGGTTAACCTTTTGGCTGGTGTAATGTTCAGCCATCAACAGGTATGTAGATACAAAGCTGAATAACCTGCACTGTAAATGTGCTTCTCCTCAGCTGTCTACATCCCCCCATGCCTCTGTTCTCTGTACTGCTGCTGGCACATATTTACAAGTGGGACATCACCACTGGGGCATTCCTCTGGTGTATCTCAGGTATTCTTCTGCCATAGTAAATCTACAGTCTGGGGATGGGGAATGTGTGGGTCTGCAGATGTTGTCAGTCCTCATGATCCCTCAGCCTTGGTTATGCTGGCTAGGGCTAATGGGAGTTGAACTCTGACAACATTGGCAGGCCACACATTCTCCACATCTGCTATAGCTCTTCAGCCAGCAATATAGGAGTATAGGATTGCACCCTATGATTCTGAGATTCCAATAAGCAGTATTAAAGTATGTGGTGTACTGAGCCCACACATCTCTGGATGCTTTACTGTTTCAATAGTTTTCCATCCTGTACAGAACTGAAAATGAATTTTGAAACATCAGAGTCTCATGTGGGATGGAGATTCCACTTTTGGCTGTACTCTAGCACAGACGTGCTCAGGAGACTTAACATTGTTCAGAAAGCTTCCAGATGTGGAGCTGCAGAAGGAGCCTTGAAGAAATGAAATATTCAACAATAACATTTGAGAGCTCATTCAGGAGAAATATTGGAGATGAGCTGACCTGCTTAACTGTCATTAATTCATCACATTTGCACAACTCCTGGCTAAAATGTGCTGCTTTCTGCCCAAACCCCTCCCTCAAAAGTGGAGGTTTCCACAGTTGCCAGATCCACAGTAAATGCAGATCTTACTGAATGAGAAAATATGTCTGTGAATTGGAATCCTTGTTTTAAATATGTATTGCAGAAGTATATAAAAAATATTCTCCTGTTTTCTGTTAGTTCATACAGCATAGCCAGATTCTTCTTTGAGATAATTAATTTTGTGCAATGTAAATACCTATTGCAGAACATATGGAGGCGTTCTTCATTCCCACAGGCAAATGGGGATCGCTGCTCAAAACCTGTACCAATACGAAGTTCTCAAAGACTGGTTCCAATGACTGTCAAAATACTTAATGAGCCTTTTCAGAGTGCTGTGACTTGCTGCATAAAAACCTGTAAAAATATATTTCACATGCACATATCTCCAACAAATTTAGCTCCATCACCAAATTTCAACCTTAATATAAAGTATATATATTTTCCAAGTAAGAATACAATAGAATATAATTCCAACCTTAATGCCCCTGATGCTTAAATTCAGCATAGTCTATGTGGGAGCCAATACCAGCATGAATTTCAACAAATGATTGTAGCACCCTAGAGACAGTTTTATTGTAGCATGAGCTTTCATAGACTAGCTGATTACCAGTGGTTCCTAAAGGAAGTGGAATGACCTCCTAAACCTTTGAGATCCTCTGTTTCTCTAGGGTACCAGAATTTTATAGTTGTGTGGGCCTTTTTTTGCCCTTAAAGTCACTATATTCCATTTACTCATCTATATTACATCCTGTACAACATACAAAAAATGCTTATAACTACCAGAACACATTATTCCACTTTGGTAACTGATGAGTTGGTTTGAAATTACTGTTTGCTCTTGTGTCTTTTCTTCCCTCATGTCGTCTTTCATAATATAGTTAAGATAGCTGAGTTAGAAAGTTTCAGTTGAGCTGCATGATGGGCATCTTAACGATACTGCTTTAGCCTAAAGAGTACACATCTAGAGTCAATGTGAGAATTAGTATCTGGTTCTACTGAATGATGAAAAGGACTCACTCATGATGAAGTGGGTATATACCATAGAAGAGCAGATCACTGGCATGTGGATGTTGGAGCGCTTATAAGCAATTTTGCTTCCAGTGGCCTTTGTTCCCTCTTCCACCACACAGCTATTCCAGTGAAGCCAATTTTCTGTTGTGCCCCCAAAATGACAAAAGTAGGTAGAGAAGCTTTAAAATATTTTGTGCCATTTCAGCTTCTTCATGTTTTTAAATATTTTTCAGTTACTCTTGAAAAATATCCAGGGAGGTAGCCATGTGTGTTCTCTTGCCACAAAAAGAAAGGAAGAAAACTACACTAAAGTAAACTAAGTTTAAAAAGAAATAAAAGGTAAAGAGAAAGCAACATAATAAGCAATATAATTTAAAAAAAAAATCACAGCAGTAATGGTAAAGAGTTACTTTTGAGAGTTTTGCAATGAGTTACACAATAATAAATAATACACATGTTCCAAGGTTTGATACAGACCTCTGTGTGTCAACAGACACATTCATAATTGACAGAGTGGACCTTTAATTTAATTTCCTATCTTCTCCAGTTTTTTAAAGACTTTTAAGCACTGCAGTGCAAATCAAGTGTTGAACAATAGTATTATCCCATACCTGTCTGCTTAGAATTAAATCTCAGTGAACTCAAAAGAGCTTCTTTCAAGAACATGAATACAGGGTCGAAGACGAAGGCCATTTCCGCACTAGCCTGTTATAGCGCGATGATTCCACTTTCAACGTCCTCTGGAATCCTGGAGTTTGCAGTTTCGGGAAGGGCCGGCTGGCTGGCCCCTCCCGAAACTGCAAACCCCAGGATTCCAGAGGATGTTGAAAGTGGAATCATCGTGCTATAACAGGCTAGTGCGGAAACGGCCTAAATCTTATCCTCTTCCTTATTGGCAGGATATAAATAAAATAAAATGGTGCTGATAAGCGATACCTGTTTCTTTTGGAAGTTCATTTGACACTTTAATGTTCTCATGGGGAGAGGCTAAAGAATCTCTATCCCCGCATACTGTCATCTAGTACCTCATTCACTGCTTGTTGGTGGATTTCTATAACAAGCACCGCTTCCATATTCTAAAACAAAGCAAAATCTCAAATTTTGCTCTGCTGGTGTAGAGGTTTGAGTTGTTAGACTACGACCCTGGAGACTAAGGTTCAATTCCCCACTCTCAGACATGGAAACTTCTTGGGTGGCCTTGGACGCATCATACACACTCAGCTCCAGAAACTCCCATGATGGGGTTGCCTTAGGTTGCTATAACTTGGAAACAACTTGAAGGCACATAACAACAATAACAACAACTTTCAGCCAGGGAAAATGAATCACTGGGGAAAAACATGAAAAAGAAAGTTGTATCAAGTTGGTGGATGAAAAATATTGGTTCAACAGATTTATATAATCAGGAGCAGTTAACTGTTGCATTATAATGTCCAAAACATTTCATAAGCACTGTCCCGGAATAACAGTCAGATAAATTATTGTCAGTATTATTGCTGTTTTAGAAAATAGGTTCTGAGGCTCAGACACTATGGGCCTTTCTGCACTACACTGTTATAGTGCTATTATTCCACTTTCAACCTCCTGTGGAATTCTGGGATTTGTAGTTTCCTGAGGCCCAAGAGCTCTCTGGCTGAGAATTGTCAATGCCCTCCCTGAACTGCAAACCCCAGGATTCCATTGGAGGTTGAAAGTGGAATAGTAGCACTATAACAGTACAGTGCAGAAAGGCCATATGTTGTTTCAGGCCACTTACAGCACAATCCTAAACAGGTTTACATAGAAGTAAGACCTACTGAATGAAACAGGAATTATTTCCCAGTAAGTGTGTTTCGGTTGAAGGTGTTGATCCCCCGAATGCAGCAGATCCCCTCTGATTTTGGAGGCTAAGCAAGGTCAGTCCCGGTTAGTACTTGAATGGGAAATTGCCAACAGATACCAGGTGCTGTAGGCTACATTTCAGAGGAAGGCAATGGCAAAAATCACCTCTGAGTATTTCTTGCCTAAGAAAACCTAATAAAATTCATGGGGTTGCCCTAAGTCGACAGGTAACTTGAAAGCATACATACACAAATGTGTTTGGGACTGTAGCCCTACTAAGTTTGTGGCCAAGTTAAAATTTGATCTGAGGACATACTCATCGCTCACAATTATGGGGTGTGCAAAAGTTACCTCCTGCTTTATGCAGTAATTATCTTCCTCCCAGACCAATATGCATAGAATTGCACCCACTATTGAACTTGTTTACAGAACCTATGCCCTGGTGGCGCAGTGGTTAAATGCCAGCACTGCAAGCCACAAGGTTGTGAGTTCGATCCTGCCCGGCTCCAAGGTTGACTCAGCCTTCCATCCTTCCGCAGGTCGGTAAAATGAGTACCCAGCTTGTTGGGGGCATGGATAGAAATGTATGGAAATGCATGCTATTTGTAAGTTGTTCGCTGCCTCGATCCATATGGAGAGGCGGGATACAAATAAATAAATAAATAAATAAATAATTAATAATAATAATGATAATAATATACCATTACCATGGGGACAATTAATATTCTGATTTTCCCCGTGTAAAAAAAATAACTAAATCAGGTAACAAAGCTGAAACGTTGCAATGACAATATTTGCAATGTCACTTGCCCATTTAAATGTTTTATTTATTTTATTTGTTATAAAATTATTTATTAAACAAATGAGAAATGGCTTATAACACTTCAGCTGCCGCAGAGTATGGCGATCGCTAATTCTGGGATCTTCTACCTGTTCTGCGGGAATCGATCGCTCGGTGGTCTCGCATCGGTTTTCCCACCCTAGCCAGCAAGGAGGAGGTTCGATTGTTCGGTACTCTCTTTTAGGGCTGCTCATCGATTCGCTCTACAAGTAAACACGTTGCTGTAAGTCTATGCACGTTTCGGCAGCGGCGCAGGCGCAGAAGAGCTTCAGGGGGAGGTTGTCGCTGTTGGTTTCTTGTCAGGTGGAGAGGAGGGCTGGTAAGGCAGTCCTGGGGTTTCAGGTAAGAAGGTGGGAGACGCTGGGAAGCGAAGCCCCCTCCGCGCGACGAGGCTGCGTTCCGTGTGGGCAGAGAAGGGCTCGCTCGTTTTTAAATGCCTGTCATGAATTAGGGGGTTGAAGTTCTGAGAGGACCCAAAGGTAGTGTCTGCGCTGTATCGTCAGAGTGCTTAAGGTCTAACAGGGGGCGCGGGCGCGGAAGAACATTCAGCTTCCTAGGAAGAAGAAAACCCCATTCACCTTTTTGTTACTTGTCAAGTCGTCTCCCACCTTTTCCGCACTACACTCTTATAGCGCGATGATTCCACTTTCAACATCCTGTGGCCGGCCCCTCCCGAAACTGCAAACCCCAGGATTCCATAGGATGTTGAAAGTGGAATCATCGCGCTATAAGAGTGTAGTGCGGAAAAGGCCTTCGACCTACGAATGAGAGACACCCCCCCCAGAGCCCCGGTCATCAGCTGCCCTCTCAGGTCTTGCAGACCGAGGCTGTGGCTCCTTAGTTGAGTCTATTCACCTGTATGGGGTTCTCCTCTTTTCCTACTGGCTTCCATTTTCCTGAGCATTATCGTGGTTCCCAATGACTCATACCATTTCGTGGTGTGTCCAGACAGAGTATAATAGGACATTTCCGCACAAGCCTGTTCTAGCGCGATGATTCCACTTTCAACGTCCTCTGGAATCCTGGGGTTTGCAGTTTCGGGAGGGGCCGGCTGGCCCCTCCCGAAACTGCAAACCCCAGGATTCCAGAGGACGTTGAAAGTGGAATCGTCGCGCTAGAACAGGCTCGTGTGGAAATGGCCCTCGACTCTCTTCAGTCACTTCAGCTTTTAAGGATCATTTAGTCTTGATTTGCTCTCAGACCCATTTGTTTGTTTTTTGGAAGCCTGCTTGCGATCTCTCCTCTAATACCACCATTGGTTTACTTGCCTCTCCCGATATTTGAATGGAAGCATTGCGTTTCAGATTGTGGGTAGAGGTGAAAGATTGGTATTCTTTGCTAGTACTCGGTTGTGAATAAGAATTTCCAGTCTCAAAAAAGGAGAAAGTAGGAATGTGTTTGTATTGCTAGGCAGTGCAAGAGCCTATTAATTAAAATGGAGCCGGTTTTTTCTAGTTAGCTTGTTTCTGGGAGTAGGGTAGGGGTGGGAATCATATGGCCTCCTACGTGTTGTTGGACTGCAATTTCCAGCAGTCCTAGCTATCAAAGCCAGTGATGAAGGATTATAGGACCTGGAGCCCAGCAGCATCTGGGTGATCCTATGATTGACACACTTGATGCGAATGAACTGCTAGCTCTGTGTTTTTTCCTTTGGAGTGAATGTACACTGCTTCATAGCTGATGTCTTGATTACAGATTGTTATGTTTCATCTCTCTAGGTTATTGACATGGAGTTTCAAGCAGTGGTGATGGCAGTTGGCGGTGGGTCCCGCATGATGGATCTGACCTCAAGCATCCCCAAAGCTCTCCTGCCTGTTGGAAATAAACCCTTGATATGGTATCCACTTAACCTGCTGGAACAGGTTGGTTTTGAAGGTGAGCAACAAATAAGCATATAATATATAGTTTGTAGTGTGAAAAAATGGTGCATAGTGTAACAGAGAAGAGAGAATGCATTGTTAGCATATCAAGCAAGGAACCACAACGAATTTAAAAAATCTGCTGAGTTTGGCTCCACAGGTAGTGGTCTAGTCAATCATAATTTTGATGCTCGCCCTTTGACAGGCTTCAAGGGGAGGGGATAACGTACTAGGTGTAGTGTAATATTCTTCACTCAAGTATAGGGTTATAGAGATTCTGCAATGTCAGATTCTGGAAAAAAATATTCAGAAACATTGAATATATGCACTTTTCTGGTTTACTACTATTTTTAAGTCTCATTTCATAAATCTCATTTCCCCTTTTACCTGAGACTGTATTCCATATATTATTTGGAAAACCTATATGTGGTCTATGGAGGAATTATCATTTGGAAGAATTTGCCATTTTATATGAGCATTTTAGCCTACTGACTGCTAGCTTTGGCCATAAATCTAGCAAGGTTGTTCAGAGCTGATTAATGATGTAACTGTAGTTCATAACATAAATACAAATATGTTCATTCTGAATTAAAGTGGGTAAATAATATTCTAGTTGTTCTGTAAGCATATTCAACCCATGACTAATTACAAACCTGCTGTGTCAGAAATAGCTTAGGGTTTTCTACATTCCTCATATTTTATTCCCATAGTAGGAGCTGATCTAACTGCATGCTATTCAAGGAAATGATAGTAGTTCACAAAAAGTTGCCTTATTTTGAGATAAGTTGCTTTGTCATTCTTCTCTCAGAAAAGAGTGAAGAAGTATTTTAGCTTTGTAATGAGGCCAGAGGAGGTAACGTATTAATGCAAGATGTTAAAGTTTATAATGTTCAGTGTTTAATTTACAGTATTTGTATCATGATTTCCAAATATAATGGTTCTCAGAGCAGTTTACAGTACCAAAAATGGATTTATAGTCAGATCACATTACTCTCACAGTAGCAGATCCCCAATATTGTATGTTATTCTGTTGCTTTCGCTATGCTTTCTCGACATCTTGTGGCAGCAAACGGGGAAGAACTGGGAAACAGGATTCTTCAGAGGCCTCCCTGTAGTCTGTCAGCAGTACCAGTTGCCACAGGTGCTCCCCATACTGTTATATGTGTATGTAGAACAATAAATTCATGAATGTAACAAATACTCATTTGTAGATTTATGCATCATACAACTATATATGCCAGGGAGCTAGTGTTGGTTGCAGTTTGCAGCAACTTTGCCATCACAAAAAATAGAGTGCAATGGCTTTTCAGAAATCATGGCTTGTCCAGAATGTAAACTTCTGTGCCTAGTGGCAGATCTGAAATGGTTTTTTCACATTTGTACTTAGCATTCTAAATATTCTTCAGAGCATTGTACTGGGAGGCTTTTAATGCACCTTTAAAACTAGTTGTTTCAAAGAATATATATTTATGTTGGCAGTCCTGTTAAAGTTCGTAAAATGTCAGTGAACAAAGATATTACTGCTTCATTATTTTTCTCTGTCTTTGACATTTCTCTTCTTTTGATGAAAGCATTTTTCAAATTCTCATATCACAAATATAAAACTCTAAGATGACATAAAATATTAAATTGCAGGGAATGATACCCATTCACATCTTGCATATTCTTTTTTTTTTAAGTCACTAATAGTATTCACTGTTTGTTAAATGCTCTGGAGTAACTTGATTAAATTACTAACTCACTTACAAGAACCCTTTGGTAGTTTTGAGAGCATGGAGGGAGGCATAGTGAGTTCAACAGACAAACAGGATGATGTATGAATTTTCATATCTGTATTCACCTTACCTGTTTTTCTGCACTTTAGAGGTCATTGTGGTTACAACAAAAGACATTCAGAAGGTGCTAAACTTGGAGACGAAGCTGAAGCTTGATATTGTGTGTATTGCTGATGATGCAGATATGGGGACTGCAGACTCCTTACGGCATATTCATGAGAAAATAAAGGTATCACTGTATTTTTGTTGCTTTAGAAATATACATTTTCACAGTCATTTGACTGTAATAAATATGAGTGCTGTCCATATGTGTAGGAGGAAGAAGAATCACACGCTAAAGAAGTGTTCAGTAAGAAGGAAGTTTTTAGAAAATCTAAATGTAGGAAACTGAATGATCATGGTACTGAACAAAAAGAATGAAGGCATGAATGTCTCTGTAGATTTCCAGTATTGAATAAGTCTTCTAACTTGAAACTTCTTCAGAGTGTCTGTGGTTTTTATGCTCAAAAAATAAGTCAGCTTTCCATTTTTTTAACTTACCTTTTTACTTAACTTTATTAATTCTGTTGTGATTTTGGATGCTTATTCTCAGTTATGTCACCCCATTTTGTCAATAGATTTGCTGTTAGTTCCAGTTCATCCTTAGGTACAAACTCTGAAACAATCCAGTAGGTGGGTCAATGTGTGGCATTGAACTTCTTTGGAAGAAGAGTGCATTATAAATGCAGTCAGTCAGTAAATGAAGAGAGAGAGAGAGAGATTCTATTGTCTTTTAGAAAATCAGTCTCCCCCTCCATGTCTGGTAATACAAGTTCACTGCGGATGCCAAATATCTTCTGTAAGAAACTTATAGTGTGATCCTATATGTGCCTGTTCAAATTACTTACTTTCCGTATTTCCAGGTAAATTAGCATAGATTTGCAGTCTCAAGTCCAGGGAGTCTGGGGGAGTTGAGGGCCACAAAAATACCATCAGAGGGGCATATATAGTTCAAAGGCCACATTTCTTCTACCTCTTTTCTAAAAAGATATCCCTGTAACTTGTTGTGCCCTTCGTTATCAAGATGAGTCAAAGGCAATACGGTGGACCCTCCATATAAGTGATCCCTGCATCTATGAATTTACGTGATTGTGGTGCATTGTATCCTAAACCTAAAATGGTGGTGACGTAGGTCACTGGCATTTAATAATATGGGCTACAAACATTTGTGATTTTGCCCATTTACAGAGGGTCACAGAACAGAACCCCACAGATACAGAGTGTGTTGCATTTTTCTTATTAATTAACATGGGACTCACTTCCCTGAAATGTGTCTTTCTACAAGCTTCATTTGAGATGATAAAGTAAAACTGCAAGACTATTGTGTGGCACTGGTTCATATCTTTCTTCCACTTAGCTCATGTTAATGACTCACTGTGTCAGCAGTCCGAGATCATTGACTCATTTTGCCTCAAGACTGTTCCCACTCTCTTTTTTAGCCACATGTCAACCTTTTCCAATATGATTTAGAGGATAAAATCTCATTCAGGTGTGTGGACCTGTAGGTTTTGTAGGACTTAAAACATTCTGGGTTTCTTTCTAGATTCCAAGTACAACAAAAGTCGGAACTGTTCCTCTCAATTATTTGCTTTGTATGGATTTATATCCAACCAACAGGACCTCAAATTTTCTAACAGTGGCCACATTTGCTAGTCATAATAAGCCATCAAACCTGGCTTAATAAAGCACGATGTGTGCTAGTGCTGTGCTGATGCAGGCAATCAAGTTGCCCTCACTTTGTTTTTCCCTTTACATGAGTCAATAAAGAAACCAGGCATAGCTTTTTATTGTACCCAAACTAGGAGCTATGATTAATTGCTTCCATATCCTGGCTTACACTTCAGAGGTGTGAGGACTGTGCTTTATTATGGTGTGATACTAAACATTTGTTTGTTCTTGTATAGATGTGCTCATATCAGGTTCTGTTAGATGACATTTAAAACAGTCATGATCCCAGAATTATTTAACTACCACCTAAAATCATCTGAATATACCCAGTGTATCAGTTTGCTGTCAATATATCATAAGAATTGTGCCATCTGAATCAGTCATTAAAGATTCTGTGCTTCTTCTCTCTGCAGCAATCCTTCATAGGTGTAGAATGAGAAGAACAGTTGAGGGATGAAGCAAAAGGAAAGGGGCTGAGATGTACCATGTGGCTTTTTGCTAATGAGATGATAATAACAATCTGTTATATCCCTTCTTAGCCTTTGTAAGAAAGATAAGTGTGCTTTTAAAGTGTCACCTGTGCAAAGCATGAAGCTTCCTCTCCAACTTACTGGGGTGGCTTGTTTGCAGGGCAGCAAGTGGGCAAATGACAGGAAGACATCATCTCACTTGGTACTAGCCTTCTTCCTGGAAGTCCATGTGCTGTTTTTGCAGGCAGAGGTCTACTTGGAGATGGGAAAGAGAGGGCTTCCGCAGGCAAAAGTGTTGAGGTACAGCTTTCGATCCTGTCTTCTTGGGGAGGGAACTCCCTGGCCTTGCACTTGACATCCAGTCTTCAGACACTTCCTGCCAGCCCTTCTTGTGTTTCACCTTTGTGAGATTGTTCTCTTTGCGTCTTGTCCAAAATGTTAATAACTTGCTTGCTACTTTATTGTCACAACTATAGCAGTATACCTGATCCAGCTGGGGGAAGCCAGGACTCTTATGGGACTTTGGGGCCTAGCTTATAGGTTGTTGGACTTGCCTGAGTCCTGAGGAAAGGGGAACTACATAGCAGCTGGTGTGTACATGGGTTCCACAATGTTTTTCCAGAATTGCCCCTCAGAAAGTAAAGTTCAAGGGGAGCTATTGGTCAGCTTGGGTGACAGGTGGTTATCTGGTCCATTGTCTCATGTTCAGCCAAATCTATATAGCTGTAATGAATGAAGCTGTAGCCTGTGGATTGTTATGAATTATGTCCACTACCTAGAGTTTTAAAAATGATATATAGGAATACGTAACAAAGCCTCTGACAAAGAAGCTTCTTTTTACAAAGTCTTTTAATGTCTCTTCTGTCCAATTTCTCTGCTTGTCCTCTGTCTAGCCAAAACATTTTTAGTATTGGCATTGGGAGGATGGTGATGAGAGCTTGAGAATCACAAGTGTTTGGTCCCTGGTTACGGCAGCATATCTGCAGTAAACAATACAATAAAGCTTGAGTTGGGATAGAATGGGATTCTGCTGCAGCTGTGTACCTGCCTACAACATGTAAAATAACCTGTAGCTGCCACCAGAATTCCCTATGGAGTATGCATGAACAGTAAAACAGAGAATAGGGCAAAATATATAAGCCTGCCTCACTAATTACCCACAGGATGTTAAAAAAGCATCGATATGTTTGGCTACCAAAACAGAAATCATGAGAAAAGTGAAAGGTTAGTGAAAAGAAACAGCATCTCTGGATGCATTTTGGAAAAAGCCTTTGGATGTTCAAATGTTCAAAATATTCTTGCATACTTATGCAAGGCTTATGTGACCTTGTTTTATTTAAATCGCACATGCATGTTAGCTTTGAAAGAAATATTTGTTAAAAGATGTTGAACTACTTTTCTCCTTGTGGTGTTCTTGTCATGTTGTTTCTGCCTCTGGTATCACATTTTCTGTGAAAGAACTAAATATGAGGAACACATCTACTTCGTTAGTTGAGGTATACCTGTACAACAAATACAGTAGTAACATTTAAATTAGAAAGACCAACGCTTTCCACTGAAATTGTTGTTTGTAAATCCATATGCTTCTTGAACCTGTTGGCCTACCTTTCTCATATACAAGCAAGATAGTGTGTACCTTTTGCACAATTAATTTTGCTCAGAGAACAAAGGAATGTGGAAATAATCCCTAGGAACCATCAGATGAGGCTAGGTGTGATTATTACTAGTCATTGACTCCCCAACTCCTGTACATCTGTAGTTTTGATCTCTTTTAGAAATAGTTTCCAATTGCAGAATTTTGTACAGCCTCTGTTTTTTTTATTTTAAGAAAGTTAAGGCCATCAATTGCATGTCCTAGGCCATTTGTAGTATAATCCTGGCTCTGAAGATTCCTAGAATCTCTGGCCTAATCTAATTACAATTTTTTCTCATGTCCACTAACACTCTATAGCATCTGTTATCCACATGAAAAGCATAGGAAAATTTGTGATTGGTAAACATTTAATAAAAGGCATACACAGAAGAATGCTGTGGGATGAGGGATCTTTTGGCTGTCTAGATTTGTTGGGTGCTGCTCTCACAGTCCCTTGCTGTAGGCAAAAACATCTGGAAGGTCAATAGTTCTGTACCACTAGTGGAAAGGAGCTGCCGAAGCAGCTAAGGAAATAGTCGGTGTGTCGGCATTGTTATCCTGGCCACTGCCAGAACAGAAGAGAAGTGTCTGTTGTATGTTGAAACATGTTTTTGTCACACATTAATTAGTTGTAGAAAGACTACAACAAAAATGAGGTTAAGTCTTTCCAGTTAGAAATGGTTGTGTTCTATTTAATGATGAGTGAACACAACAGAAGATAAAATGTACTGATTAAAAAAACATCATCCCATAGTTCATGGGGCTCATGATATTATGTTTTCAGTAAAGAAAATATTCATCACTTCCAGCCATGAAGTGACCCATAAGTTCCACCTGGTGCATTGGTTATAAGATTTTACTGTGATTTTCATATTTCTTTTACCATGTGATGCAGTAGAAGTTTTTATTGTCACAGCTGCCATGAACAGAATTAGACTTGTAGAACTAAATGTTAAGATTTGACTTCTTGTTATAGGTAAGCCTGTAGAGTTCTGTGTTAATATGAGGGGAGGGGTCTCTCTTCAGTTCTGGGGGCATTGCACCCAGCCCGTTCCATGTTTTATTTCCTGGTAGGAAGCAGTGACTGAAAATGGACAAAGTTTCCTCTGTCCATTTTCTGACATTTGGCAGATATTTTACCAGCTATGTCAGAAGAAGCAGGTCATGCTGTAGGAGTCCCCTGTACTCCTGCTGCCCATTCTCTTATTTCTCCTCCTGAGAACAGGAATAATGTTATAGGAAGAAAACTTGACAATAGACTCTCCCAGTTTGACTTACAGCTGTTTACAAAGTCAAGAAAGAGTGCCATGCAACTAAGAATGTTCTTTGAAGAAGCCTTTTCTGAATGTAGTATCGTCTAAAGCCACATACAACCACAGATCAAGCCCTACAGCTCCTTGATAAACATACAATCATGTGCAATTTTCCTGTTTTCTTTGGCTGACATTCTGTTAGGGGCGTGTATGTCCTTTTTTGGGTGCAGTGCAGATTGCTGTAGGCAAAAACATCTTTCTTCTCTCAAAAATGCCGCCCAACTTACTGAACAACCTCTAAAGTTCCCTGCATGGCCATTTCCTACTATGTGGGGAGCAGGCAGGGTCACACAAGCATCTCCCTGCAGCTAGATGCAAAATAATGACATCAGCGGTGAGGTGTGTCGTGGTCCTCTGGAGGTCTCAGTATTGCTGTAACAATTTCATGTCTGAATATGAGGTTATAGCCAGCGGCTTCTACATTCCTTATGAGAGATGGAATGGCCATGTGAGGTGCTTCAAGAGCTGTTAAAGTAAATTGGGGATGGTGTATCATTCAGCCTGTCATAGGTCAGCATGCAGACCTACTACACTACTCTGAGCAATATGGGATTGTAACTTTTTTTTCTCCACTAACTGGATTAATTTAAAAAATAAAGGTGGTATTTTTTTGTTACAGTATTGCATAGATCTTTTGACAGGAGTTTGAAATATGAAGCTAGTGCTTTGGAGTGTGTGTATGTGTGCTGTATCAACATTTAGTTTTCCCTAAGTATTTTTCATGCTGTTAAGGTCGTCTTCATTTTCTGTCACCAAGTGTATTCTGGCCAGCTATTTAAGTGTGGTGTTCCAGCAGTTTAACAGCAATGGAACAATTTCACACTTTCCTTCCTTGATGAGTCTTCAGTTGTGCTATTGGAAGCCTTGACTAACACAGTGAACCAGTCATCACACTAAGCTACCATTATTGGTGAGACTTTGACTATGAAATAAAAATGTGTCAGGTACTCCATCTGATTTCTTCTGGCTTCTTCAAAGCAAAATTCCAAAAAAAACATACCTAGTCTCTTTTCACACATGACGGAGAGAAAGAGAAGTAATTTCTCAGAACAGCTAAACAAAGACTAAGTCCAGATTTGTTTGGTATGTACATCTTTTGGAGTTGCACTGTGGAAAGTGTGATGTCACAGCAGTGGTCTATATGCTGCTGACAGTCACTGATCCGTGTAGTCTTGGATAGAGCAGCTTAGCGCTTCACTTCCTCTGTTGAAAAATCCCCTTTCCAAACACATGATGTAAGAAGGCTCATTGTAATGGCTGGGAGGAGGAATCTGGATCTTTCTCGTGTAGTTGACGAGAACTTGGTGACTATGGAAAGAAAAACTTGACTCTTGTAATAGAGATATTTTTGGACTGCCTATGGATTAAAAAAGATGAGAGCTATGAAATTCATCTGTGAAGAGACAAATGGGACCTTTCCCTCCTGAGCTTACAAGTTAATTTTGAAATAGATAAACAGAGCATTTCATTTTTCTTGAAAGCATTTCACCAGACTTTTACTGAGGGGATGTTCCTTGTACTTTAAGGCTGTAGTGTGGATCTCTAAAATACAAATAAAAGTGCTTTGCCTCACTTACCTCTCTTGACAGCCCCACGGAGACTCTTCCTGCTTTTCAGGCAATGTTAACACATTGTACAGCAAAAAGTAAAGGTTCAAGGGGACTGGCAACAGAATATGTAACAAATCATGGCAGCAACCCAATGTAGAGCCCAATTCTGACAGTAGAACACATGTGAAAGTCATTAGTTTACAATACACAACTTATTTAGGAAAGAGGTGTTAAGTAGAAATGAGTAGGAGTCTAAGTAGATCTTTACTGATCCTACTTAGGAATTAATTTTCAGACATTGTGGTTCCTTTCACTGGACTGGAGGAGAGTATACAGGGAGCAGTGCTATGGGAGATAACATCACTTGAACTTTACTTCTGTTATCTTAATCAGTTTCTTGTGGAAAACAATTTACCTGTATGGGTCACTGGAAATAATGTAGAAATTCCCAACACATGTGATGGGGTATACAGTTGCTTATCTAGCTGAGGATTAACATATATTTTCTGCTTTTCTATTCTTCCCCTTTATAAATTGATGCTGTGTGCCCTTAGGAGAGTTAGCGGGTGGCCTGTTGATTTGGAGTTATCCAGGAAAGAATTGGTTGGGATTAATTCTGTTTAAAAAGATGAATAATTCTCACTGCTGTGGTAGAAGAATATTTTTGTCTTTGGTATACTTATAAAGCTGAATATTTGCATCTTCTGTATACTCATAAAAGATCTCTTTAAGCCCTCACAAGTGACACCTATTTATTATATTTAGATGTCTAGGTTGCCCTACCACAAAGGCTTCAAGAGGGCATTTAAAGACCTTGGAGTGTGGATCATTAAAATTGTAAGAAAAGTGGCAGAAAGTATTGATTTGAGAGATGAGGGATCATGACTTACCTATTTGTCTCTGCAAAAATCCATAAAACCAGAGACATACAAATGAGTCCCAGTCTTCTGGAGTAGCAGAAACTGGTGGGCAAATTTAAGGATATGATTGAATTTGCACTTCAGGAATTAATTGACAGCAGTGGATTTAAAGAATAAGAAGAGTCACGTGGCCAACTAGTCCAGGGAACTTACAACTGAAACATTTTGCTTGAGGTTTTTAGTTATCCAGATAAATGTATGAGATGCTAGACAAGAGGATAAACATAGCTGAAGCCTGGGTGGGAGATCTAAGAAGAATGCTGCAATGACAGACAATTTGTTTACCAGATTGTCAGGAGCCTATCAACAGTGTCTAAAGAAAAGACAAGTAGCATGTGAAAAAATTCAGTTGGCCAGTTCTCTCAATCCAGTGGTAGTCTTTAGAGCTCAGCTTTTAAAACAGACTAGAAGCTTTGGCTTAAATCTGGTTGATAGTCTGTGCTATAGCAGATCCACTGACTCAATGGAACTTAACATCACTGTTGACTTACCAAGTTTCCACTGAATTGGATGGCCCCTGTGGTCTATTCCAACTTTATGATTCTATGATTTACGCTAGCAGGAGTGGCAACTAAATTGGACCTTTATTTCCTCTGCTGTGTTAAATGATTTACAAAGATTGCAATGGGAGTCACCATCAGTGATGAACTCTCTTTTTTATGTTGTCCTATCCACCATGCTACACTATGCTACGCTTACAAACATGTGTACAGAACCAGATTCCTATAAGAACTTGAACCATGTTAATGCTGTAAAGAAACAGAAAGATTTACATTCATCACTGAATTATGAAGTTTATGAAAAGAGAAATTTAATGCGAATTGCTTAGCCTATTTATTGACATTCTGAAGGTCTGTCACAATTGGCTTAGTACCATTTCCCTTTCCTCATAAGCACTAGTCATCCATCTGAAAATAACACAATTGGCAGGAGAGTTCCTTGGTAATTAAAAAAAAGAGTATGCCCCACCTGTCTGCTGATGAAATGAGATAAATAAATAATCTTCTAATATTTTAGAATCTTTTTTTTTTGTGCTTGGAAATGTTAAAGCTCTGGAACTTTTTTATATACATACACTATACATTAGAGCTGTTCACATGCTAAAGATTTTAAAGTGAGTAAATCTTCAAATAATGCAACTCTTTTTAAGGATGTCAACAAAAGAGTGGGTTTTTTTTTCCAAACTGAAATATTCACTTTGATAATAAGAGAAGCAAAAATATCAATGGTAAAAGTTTTCCTAAGAAATGTATTGTGTTCTCTGTGATATAGGAAAAAGAAGAAGAAAACAAGTTTAAATGTAAATATTGTGGAATGTGAAGCTTTACAAGATGCATTTATGGTGAAATCTTGTATGAGTTTGCTTAGAAATAAGCGTCATAGGAGGGCAATGGCAAACCCCTTCTGAACATATTTTGCCAAGAGAAACCTATGATAAGTTCACCTTAGTGCCTCTGTAAGTCAGAGATGATTTGAAGTCACACACACACACGACTCTGCTGCTACTACTCCACCAATGCTGACTCTACTACTATTGAATTATCAGTAGTGTCAACTACTAGCCAAAGATGTCATGAGATTATTGATCCCAGCATCACTGTGGCTCACTATCTGTTAAAAAGTGGTACTTCATTCTACTGGGCTGTCATTCTGGCTGCCTTTTCCTTCAAGTATATTTTCTACAAAAGAAAAAGGAAGTGGTAGAACTTGTTAACAAGACTTGCATTGTAGAACTATGGATGGAGCTGTATAGTTAGGTGAGAAATGGAAGTACAGTTGGCCCTCCACATTTGCAGGCTTAACATTCATATATTTGATTATTTGTGGAGTATGCCATTTTTAAAAGGGACTTAATAAGTCTTGCCTCATGTTTGCAGGTCTCTCTGCAAGCCTCACAAGACTGTGAATGTGAGGTGAGGCTTGTAAGCTCTTGTTAAAAATGGTGTAGGTGTTACCCTGATTTCTGGGGTCCCGTAGGGGATGCCTTAATGTGCTCCACTTGATAGGAAATGGATGCTAGCTAGAGCATGAGCAATAGCTATGTGGGAGGCAGGGTAACCTAGCAGGGTCTTTTTACCCAGTTTTTATGGGGGCAGGCCAAGCCAAAAAACAAACAAAGGTGTCCAATAAATGATTTTATTGAATGAAACTCTATTAAGAAGCAAAAGAGAGGAAACTAGATAGGGGAAATATTGAAGGGATTGTAGCTGGGGTAATACTGCGCCTTTTCCTGAAGTCCTTGGTCTGGGAAAAACAGCGAAGAAGTGGAACTCAGCATGGAGAGGGCTGAAGGGATTATTCGATGAACGGAGAAACAGTCTGCTGGTATGACTAGGAGTGATCCAAAGAAACACTCAAAAACTGGGACTATTTGTAGGGGAAAAAGTACCTTGAGGGCAAATCCTCTCCCAGGGAGAACAAAGGGTGTAGCAATGGAAAAGAAGCTCCACAATGTCAACTCCTTTTTGCATGATGAGATTACAAGGTGTTGCCAAAGTTTCAGGATCTTCAGTTACTTTGGGTTGTGGTGTGAATTTATGTAAATTGTCCTTGCCTGATAGGATTTTATTGCTATCAGTGCTCAACTTGGGGGAAAACACACTAATCCCCTGAAGTTGACTGCTCAGTGGCTGAGAACCCTTTGTCTACAGTGGGCTTGCACAGCTTGAGATCGACTGAGGCTACGTGATGGGGGATTGTACTGGCCTGACCTGGTTTTTGGTCATTCGACTGTTGCTGCCTACGTGCTCATCCGGGTGACCTCTCTGGCACATTGAATAATATTTTAATATCAAAATTGTAGACCCCGGGACAGGTTTAACAGATGAGAAGGGAGTGCATTACAAAGTGAGTAAAAGCACCCCATTCCCAAAGGGAACAAACCAATTAGAATACGAATAATCCCTCCCTTTTCCTGTGTTCTGTTTAGAACAAAAGTACTTCAATTAAAAAAAAAATAACATGCCCACATGTCGAACACAGAGCATGTCAAACATTTATTTGGCTCAGTGGTCTGCTGGTTTGCAGGTTCATGATCTTTGCCATACTGTCCAGATACACAGGTTAACTAAACATTAAAGTAAGCTTCCAAGTATATTTCTCTTTGTGGCTATGGATGTTAAGTGTTTGTGTTATTTTGAATATTCTGAAAATGGAAGGGTTGTTCGTATGTAAAACTCCCTTCACCTGTTCAACTGGAACCTAGCTAACTTAATTTCTTCAGAAGAGGCTATTCCTGTGAATTTTACCAAGAAGTAACAAAGTTACTAGCAATTCCATTTAAAAACAAAAGCCAAACTTTAAAAGTTGTAGCAAAATCCCCTCTACATCTTTTGATCTGCAATTTGGCAAGTGTTAAGGTTCCTAGGGAACTATTATGCCTGTAAATTTTATCCAATTCTGACAAAAAGAAGAAAGTTCTGTCTCTTGTTGGATTCTAAAAGAGGCTCAGAAGTATGAACCTCTGGGTTTCCACATCTTGGCTTAAGTTTAGCACCCATGTCAAAGTCAGCTGACTCTGAATCAGAGCAAAAGTAGAACATTTTCTGAAGTTTTAAATTGGTATCCGAACTCAGTCTTGTGGTGAACATACTTATTAATAGGCATAGCAGATCATTCATATTAATTAATCAATTATCATTTGCTTTCTCTCTCTTTGATGTAACTGATATAGCAAATTTTAAGTTTTGCTTTACTGGTATTTTTTGTGGCTGCAGAAATAATGAAATCTAGTGGGGACGACAATTCCATCCTTTCCTCCCAAATGGCTGCTTGTCTGTGTCCTATTGTCAGTGGCTTATCATGAAGGTGTGCTAGATTTTTATAGTGTATATATAGTGTGGATCATACCATTTATTTTCTTTCTACTGCACCAACCACAGAAAGTATAGGAAAATACAATCCTCTGCTAGGGTGCTTGGCTGGTTTATTTTTTCATTCAGCCATTAGTTTACTCTGTCAGGGGTTCCACACTGGAAAAAGGGCATCCATCAGACGGTAAGGGCTTTATTTATGAGGGTGTTGGTGTTTCAAAGGGGAGGCTGTTGAATCCCAAAAGAGCCTTTCATGGTGTACTCTCAGCATGCATCTGAGGCCACTGCTCTGCTCATCAGGAGGAAAGACAGAAATGTGGGCTTTCCTTAGCAACCGTGTGTTTCACTGGTCCCTGTACTCTCTGACGTTTATTTACATATTGAGAGAGTAAATGGGTAGAACAGATGGCAACCAGACATTTGGTGGTTCTGTTCCCTTGCGCTCCTTGGGGGTCTTGCATTCAGTCTTTGCCAAAGTTCATCCTAAAATGAGAAGCCCCTTCACAATTATGAAAGCCTTGTTGTCAGTTTACTAGGGTGACAGGTTAAAGTATATTAGTTAAATAATTACAAGATTGACTTAACAAGTCTAGATAGCAGTTTCTAACAGCATGTCTGTGGGTCCAAGCAGGCTTGCATCACTGATGAGAATGCTTTCTGGTTTTGGAATAAAGAAATGCCCCTTTGGAGGCTGTATGGTGTAGGCTGTAAAAGGAGCTAAATGTCACCCTCTTCTCAAAATTTATTTTCAACAAATGTGCTATCAGAATGACATTGGAAGGTTTAACATTCATCACTTTAAAGACTTTGCCCTATCAAGATTATTTTATTACTATTTATAATTGTCTGAACTGGAAGGTTTTTTGATACTCACTTTACAAAGTACAGTTTTGCTGAGGTGGGGTTGCTCTGGAGTAAGCAAATGGGCATGTTAACTGTTATTCTTTTTAACACATCCCTCTGAATATTATTTTTAAAAAGTGGTATTAGAGGAGGCATCAGGGTTTGGAAAGTCTATTTTCTTTGACAGCAATTCCCAGAATTCGCCAGCTAGCTCAGCCATTGAATTCTAGGAGTTGTAGCTGAAAACAGAACTTCAAGCTCTTTGTCAGCGTTGTTTTTCAGTTTGATAGAAATTGTTGCATTTGTATTAGGGCTCCTGTAACTCAGTTATTGTTGGATGTCTTTTGACTTTATCAGGATATTGTACATCTAATGGAAACTTTGTCCCTGAGACCAGTCCACCTTGTTTCCCTGCACTATTTGAAAGAGACATTAATGAGTCTGTTGTACAGGGGAGAAACATTTGGGTTAAAGTGTCCTTTTGAATAGTAGCATCTTCCATATTAATTGAGTGCAAGGAAATACACTAATAGTCTGAAAGACAGCAAAGGAACTGTATTGTGTTGTTCCAAATGAAGAGACTCTGTGAACAGTACAGAATTGCTTGACTGCTAAAGTTAATCCAGAATCAGTTTCTGTCTTTTAAATAGGTACATGAGCTAACACCGTAAGAAAAGCTTTTGTTTTGGTTACAACAAAACTAGTAATGGTGGAATCACCTGTTAATTGTTTCATGACATAAATGATTTGGTACTTCCACTGTTCCACATTTCCATCAAATCCATCATGTAACCTTATTAGAAGCAATTCTGCATATGACAGTGTTTATATAATTAGAAAAAGAAATATTGCTCTCTGAGAACCTATATAAAAACATAAATGATGCAGACATGAAAAGATGAATTAGGCATGTAGTTTTGGAAAGGAAATTTTGTCATGTTCAACAGAATTAGTATGTTAGCTCATTTCTCTTTAACCATTTTAGAATTTGAGAAAAATTGTGAAAGGGGGAAAATATTGGTGATACATGCTATCCCACATGTGTCAAACACAAGGCCCGTGGGCCGAATGCGGCCTGCCAGGCCATTTCATGTGGCCCTTGCACCTCTCTTGCAGCTGCAGCACTCCCCCTGCCCGGCGAGCCCGATGCCTACATTGTGCACCCCCCCGCTGCCGGTATTCTGAAGAGGGGCCCACCAGCCAGCACTAACAATCTGCTTCTACTTCTGATTGCTCCTCTGTCCAAGTCTCGCCATCAGAGCGTTGCAGCGGATTACCATGGCAAGGCTCTGTGCAGCCTGTGAGAGTTGGACAGAGAAGCAGTCAGAAGTAGAAGTAGATCGCAGATGCTGGCTGCTGGGTCCCTCTTCAGAATACCGGCAGCCGGGGTTCCGCAGCGTGGGGAGTGGGCTCACCAGGTACAGAAAGGGGCTGGGGGGCAGAAAGAGGCACAGAGAGGGTCTCAACTGGGACCAAAAAGTTAAACAAAGTTAATATAATAAACAGTGCTTGGTAATATTTGTCTGATGATTAAAAAAAAGTAACTTTCTGTTTTCAAAACTTATTTTTCAATAAACTGTACAATAGTTGTACATTTGAATATCTGCTTGCCATTATTTTTCCCAGACTTCTAGTTTCAGAGAACCAGTAATAATCAAATGTAGAGACAATTATTTGATATGATAAAAGAGTAGATACATTTACATACCGTAGTCTTACAGATACAACTGGCTCTTTGAGGGCAACCATAATGCTGATGCGTCCCAAGATAAAATTGAGTTTGACACCACCGTGCTTAACCCTTAAACCCCTGACAGCTTAGAACGAGTCTGCCAGAAGAAGCATCTGCTCCTACATGTTCTCACCCAATTACTAGATTCATATTTGGAGGGTCTTCTCTGAGTCTTGTCACCCACATCAGTGCATGAGGTAACCACTAAAGAAGGAGACTTTTCAGTAATGGCCTCTGTCTGTGGAATGCCCTTACAAGAAAGCCATCTGGAATCTTCATTGGTGGCCTTTAGACATCAGACTAATACTTTTCTTGTCCAATGGTATTCAACCCTGGATGTATTTTTCTGTCTCTGTTATGTTTTACTGCTGGCTCTTAACATTCTGATATTTTACAATTTGATACTTTTTTGGCTAATTTATTTGTGTCTGTTGCAAAATTTGATTTTATTCAATTCTTTTTATATATGTAAAATATGGATAGCCAGTTGGATAGTATCTAAACATTATTATTAAAATGAAAGTAATCCCAGGCCTTCCTAAGCAACATCCTCAGAGAGTCTGCATTACCTATACATTTTACTTGTTCTCTTTATGACCGTGTCCCAGTGTAAGTGCATATTTGATGAAGAATGTTTTAGGTGTTTGAGCAATATGTGAACTCATTCTTTTGCCATCTCCTTCTAGTTACCCCTGCATAGCTGTATTTCAGGTTTGGACTGCATGCCAGTATGATTCTCTAAACCTCATTTAATAGAGACTCTAAAAAAAAACACAACAGCTGTAAACCTGTGTACTCCTAAATTTCCTTTCTTTGGGAATAAGTAATAATTCATGATCTTGATTGGGATGGTGAGGAGGAGGAGCTAGGCTAAACACTTTTCTGTTTTAACATGTCACAAGAAATAGAAGGCTGTTTGATAAAATTAAGCTGTGGAAGTATTTAAAGGATGGGATCGTTATGCTTTCTTGTACCTGACCTTCTACCCTTATGGCCATAGGCTATAGTTATGGTAAACAAGTGTTTAACTCTAATACTGGAAAACTATGAATGTGTGTACATTACTGGTGTTGTACCTCTTGAGATGAAGTGGTGTGGACGTGATTACCAGAAATTTATTAGATGACAAAATATTTAAATTTCATTTCATGAAACTGTATACCTATCATAGGCAAAAGTCTTAATTAGTACTGATACTTAATAAGGATATTATGCCACACTGATGTTAGTTTTATACTTATGGACCACATGACTGCTTTGTTTTTCATTTCTTAATATTGGGATTTCAGGTGGGATGTATGCATGTGTATTTTATATAATTCTTTCTCTGTTTTGACAGACAGATGTGTTGGTGCTGAGCTGTGATCTGATTACTGATGTTGCTCTTCATGAAGTAGTTGACTTGTTTCGAGCCCATGATGCTACACTCTCAATGCTGATGAAGAAAGCCTATGAGCCCACAGAACTTGTACCAGGACAAAAAGGAAAGAAGAAACTAGGTAAGCCAATGTACTTTATTCAGAATCTAACTGGCAGCTGTTGCACAATGTGACTGTTATTACACAGGTCAGGCAAAATCTGAAGAATCTTTACTTGTGTCTGGCAGAATTATTTAAAGTCATTATGTTGTTGCTATGTTGTCCTAACAGCAGTATTCCCATATTAGAAAAAGAAATCCCATGTTCTGTGATCAACTGGAGTACATGCTGCAGTCAGCTCCACATGATTCTCTTACTCTTGTGCTATATTCAGGGAGCAGAATCAGATTCCATTCCATTCTTTGTAGCAAGAAAGTTAGTTTATTTGGAACAAACTTTTAATTGCTCTGAATACAGAATCAAGAGATAATGATCAAATACCAAGTGTAAATTATGCATTTTTTTTAAAAAAATAGCTATCCAGTATGATGCTTGTAGTGAAATTAAACAAAAACACCCCCTCTTCTGCTTGAACAGAGCAAACACAGTTCCTGCTGAACGAAGTTGTTCCTACCCTTTTGCTTGTACAGTCAGGTTTTCTCTCTTTAACCTTGGTACTGTCAGCTTTAAAGATATATAACTTGGTTCTGGAATTTCTTCTGGAAGAGCTAACCCTTTTCCCTAGCTGTCCAAGATTCTAGCAAGTTATGAATATTCATTTGGGTATTGGTGAGGAGAAGAGATTCTTCACAGTGATATTCTCACTATCACTGTTTTTAACACTGCAATTGCTGAAGCAGTAATACAGATACAATGCAAAACTATGACATGAACTCTAAAATTTGGAGCTTGTTTTCTCTGGAAGTCTCTCTCAAATTACCAGTGCAGGTGGCTGCATAGCTGCTTGAGATGCTTTTTGATCTTTCTTTGATGCCTCCCCCAAAAGGTATATGTCTGCCAGAAGTCTCAGGAACACTCTCAGCTTTGATGAGAGATGAAACTGCTGACTTCCTAAGTATACTGTGTTTCAGGAGTAATGTGTGACCGCCCCTTCTGTCATTAGAGTGCATGAAAGCACAACTGTAAAGTGTTTCTGTTCTGATTTTCTTCTTCAGTGGAGCAACGTGACTTCATTGGAGTGGATGGCTCAGGAAAGCGGTTGCTCTTCATGGCCAATGAAGCAGATCTGGATGAAGAAATTATCATCAAGAGATCCATCCTTCAGAAGTAAGCTTTGGGACATTGTTTAGCAATTTTAAAAAAATGGGACAATATGATCAAGGATACTGAAAACAAGAAGGATTCTTAAAGGGAATGGAAAGCAAAGAACCAACTGCAAAGGTGATAGGTAGTGGCTTGTGTAATATGCAAAACTAAGTGCAAACTCTGTGCTGAAAGAAAATTTAATCTTTGCCTAGGTATTCAGAAATCATCTCCGATCCAGATTCTGTATCAGCTGCATAAATTACATAAATCTATATTCATTTTTGTATTTATAGGAAACCTTTTAGGTTGACCCTTCCCAAGGCAGCTCAAAACGTATTAAAGCAATCTATAAAATATCACAAGTCACATGATTGTAATCTAAAACACACTACCACAGTTACATGTATTATAGTAGCAGCAGATGTTTATTTATTTAATAAATAAATGCCAGCAATTTAAGCCTCTCACATTCTTTTCCCCTACCTTTTATGCTTTTGTTTGGCTTTCTCTAGTGATGGGAAGGGCAAGAAAGCTGAAACAATGTGATATCTCTAGTTCCCATCCTGTTCAACCAATCTAGAAGAATAACATGATTGACAGGACTGAAAGCTGCTGAAAGATCTAGGAGGCTGGCTTGCTATCTCTCCCCTCCTACATAGCTCATCCAGTACAGAAGCCGTTCCTGCTGCTACACTGCTTTCTTCATCCATACTTCCCATCTGCACTGTTGGTAGAAAGCCATGTAACAATAGAGCTTTTTTAATCTCTTAACCTTTTCAGTTTATTCTAATACTTTATTAATAGTTGACTATAAACTGAAGATGCTGTTAGGAGAGTGCCAAAATGCCTAGAATTGCATAACAAATGGCCACTCAACAAAAATAACGTTTTGGTTTTAGATTCAATACATAACCAAACTTAAAGCATCCTATAATCTTTTCAAAAATCTGTTCATTATGATTGTAATGTTTATTGTGGCCCAGAGAGACATGCAGAAGTAACGTATAGTACGGTTCTCCCCACTAGCCAGGTTAGAGCACTTGGGTCACTATGTGGGAGCATCAGACTAAATGGGGCTGCGTTCCTGCCGTATAAAAAATTCCCAGTATCTCAAAATGTTTCCTAAATTTCACTGAAAAACATATGCGTCTTATGTTATTTATCAAATATAATTAATAAAATTCCTTTTAAAAGTTCAATGTTTAAATAGGGCTCCTTGTGCAGGAGTCATACTGACAGAGTTCATAACATCAGTACTGCTCTAGCATTGGATGAATGGAGAAGAGTGTTTATGGCATAGAAGACAGTGGGCAAATCCACATGCAGACATATACTTCTTTTGTTAGTGAATACTCCTGTATTTAAAAAAAATAGATAGCACTGTTTTGTTCTAAACTGTTACAGCGATCACATTAGTTGTAGGAAATTTCTCTTATCCTTGTGATATATTGCCTCTACAGCTGCACACATGCTGCCTCGGAGTGTGGTGCAGTCATCTTCTTTGGAGGTTTTTAAACAGAGGCTGGATGACCATTTGCTGAGGGTGCTTTGAGTGTGTGTTCCTGCATGGCAGGGGGTTGAACTTGATGGCCGTTGTGATCTCTTCCAACTCTATGATTCTATACAGGAGTGGTTAGGAGCATGAATAATCCTGTGTGATGACCCTGCAGGTGTGCCATTATCAGTTTGCTTACCCCCTCATTCCTGAATTATCATGACATCCGAACTGTATGATGCTTTACAGCCTGATATATCTATGTTTAGAATTAGAATTTTCTTTCCTCTGATTTACTTTTATATCCTTATTATTATCCTTTTAAAGCTTTACAAAATACAATCCAGTGCAGGTCTGTTCAGCATTAAGCCATACTGATTTTATTTTGATGTATTCCCAAGTAAATGTATATAGAGCTGTAATTTCAGACTTAATGCTAGTGGAAGTAGGGTTGGGAGGTTGGGAAAGAAAGCTAGCCACCTTGGAGGGGTTGATGTGATTGCAAAAGGAATTCCTGTTTTTGGATAGAAAAAAAGTCTCTTTTTCTCCATCTCATTTTACCAGCTATTTCTAGAGACACAGTCCAGTGAGTATCTACTCAGAAGTAAGCCCCAGTAACTTTAATGAAACAATCTCTCTCCTACACTCAGAAAGAATGCTTTCTGCCCTCACCCTCAGAAAGAAAGCATAGAAAGAGAAAAACTGAGAGGAATCTTGTATATACATACACCAGTTTCGTGGAGAAAAGCATAATCAACAGTAGATATTTTCTAGGATTGATTCCTGTCCCCTTGCCTGTAATACCTGCCTCCCCACTATCCTTCTTTCCAGAGGAAGGAGTTATTTTAACCAACATTATTCAGTTCTGTGTCTTCTACTATAGAATAACTTACACTTTTAAGTTACACTGCTTCTTCTAGTGTTTGTTTTTCTCAGATTCTCAAATTTCATACTTCAGTCTCCTCCTTATATCCTTACCAATTATAAGTAGATGAGAAAAAAAATTGTTCCTAAAGATATCCCATTTGACTCCAATTGCCTGCAGGGGAGAGCAGTCAGTAGAGAAGAATACAGTAATGTTAGCCTCCATATGTACGCTGTTCATTTCCATAGTTACTTTCCAGATTTTAGATGTATACCAGTTAGCTAAGATGAGAGAATCCTTATCTTTAAACCGACCTATAGTAAGTGTTAGGTAAGCATAATACTTTCTGCCAAAGAAAGAGGTGTTACATTATTCCAACTTGAAATCTTGGACGTAAAATCTCTAGACATAAAAATTGGATGTTTGGGTCATGTGCTTTTGAATCCTCAGTTCATCACAGTCAGTCTTCCTAAGCATTTGGCAAGTCAACAGGTTGGGAAAAGAATAAATACCCCATTGGCCTCCTTTCACCCCTCCTCCTTCAAAGGTGATGACGGAGCCGTTTTCAAAGAATGATTACTACAGGCAGTGAATTGTCTGCCTCACCTTAGACATTTATGTAGTTGCACAAAAAAAGACCGTAAAAGACACCTGTTGGAGCAGGTCTAAATTTGGAACATTTCCTTTTAAAAGGCTGTGGCTGATTGGAGGATGAGCCATCCCTAATAAACCATCCGCCTTCGTGGGTGTTCCATCTGTGCAAATGCAGGTGCAGAGCTGCTTCGAGAGGATGTGCTAATAAATCACAGTGACAATCTGGACTGCTCATTACCTCATACGGAAAGGAATAGCTCCTATATAAATGCATGGGATAAATGCAAGAATGGCTTTGAAGTGACACTGCAGGCTTGTTTGTAAAGGTTTTACTCTTAAATATGAAAAGGTTGTTGTGTTTTCATTCTTCCTGCTTCCCACTTTAAAATGCAAATAAAAATTAGCCCTCTTGAAGTTCTCACTATGGAAAAGGTATATTTAAAGTACAAATAGGAATACTAATCCACCCAGCCCCCCAAAAGTTAAATACTTGTAGTTCTGATTTGGTTAACTCTGAAATGTTAAGAAAATACTGTTTGTATAACTTAAAATCGTTTTTTTTTTTTAACAAATTGTGATGGCTTCTATATAGATTCATTTTCAACTTCATGTTTGTTCCTGTTTCCATCTCTAAAATCCAGCTTGACTCCTATTGTACCTTTAGAATAACAGTCCATAACGTAGTGCAACTCTTGTTCCCTACATATTTCAGGTTAATTTAATGTCAATCTTGAAGTTTTCATGACTTCCTGTTAGGCACTGTAAATCATTGTGATTTAAAAAAGCCTATTTGGCAAGATGAGCTTGTAAAGCAGCTAAGAGAATTTTCTCTTTGGGTAATTCAGAGCCCCACCTCCAGCTTTCATATACACATTCTACTAGTTTGTCATATGCATGTCAGTAGAACCTATCTGTATTTCTACTTGACTACAGGATTTCATGTGTGCGTGGCTTGCTAATTTATATGTCCCATTGTGGTCTAGGATGGGTAATAGTTCACTATAAATATCCTGGAGAGGTAGTCCTTAGAAATCTCCCTTTTAGACAGGTGTTTAAAAATGAACTCAGATTTGTATTGTCCATGTCCATGAGTGGCACTAAACCAGAAAACTGCCGTAAAGTACCTATGTGCAGTAAAATGGCCAGAACATGATTTGAATGAACCTGGCCATATGCAGGGTTTGCCTGCCTCCTCTTAGCCGTGTTTAGATTGACTGGAAGAAAAGAGATCAGGGAGGAAGCTCCATTTGGCAGAACAGTGATTGGGGATTTCATGCATTCAGTGGTGCATACTAGGGCTTAGATCAGAGTTCGCCAACATGGTGCCCTCCAGATGTTTTCAACTACAACTTGTGTGTTGAGGTGGATTGAAGGGAAGGCTAGTTTGAGGTGACTCAAATGGTTGCATTCCTGCTTGCCATCACAGAAGGGTAGAGTTTCCAGTTTTAGTTGCTTTTTCATTACTTGTTAACTTTTTCTTCCTAGTCTGACTATCTGCTGTGTATCCAGACTTCATGTGCTTGACCTCTTCCTAGTATGGAGTTTTTTTATTTAGTTAGTTATTTTTAATATAACATAAGATTCTGGAGTTAAAGCCTGATGGAAGTTGTCCATTTTTATTCTTTTTTCCATGTGTTTTGACACTGGGATTTAGCTACTTAGTAGTAAAAGACACTCTGTGTATTCTTTGGGGACCTTCTTTATTATTATTATTATCTTACATGTCCCTGGACTGTTTTTAAAAGGAGCAGAACTTCTAAACTGAAAGGTGCCTGAGCTAAAGCTTACCTGAAAATTATCAAAAGTAATAACTTGTTTTCTGTGGAGGGTTTTATCCAGATTGATTTATGTTGTTCTTTATGGTTAAACAGACTGCTGGAAATACTCAGCATGTGTCCTTTGGCAATTCCTTCTTTATTATTTTGGACAGGTCTTTAAGCAAAAACAAAGAGGTAATACTGTATGGATTTGTTATGAATGACTGGGTGCACTTTGTGTGTGTGCACACGCGCGCGCGCACACACGTGTGTGTGTGTGAGAGAGAGAGAGAGAGAGGGGAGGATTCTTTGTAGTACGGTTATAGCTGTGCTCACTCTATTAGGCAGGAAGGCATTTTATTCTAGTTCAAATTATTGTATGTGACTTGACCAACTTAAGTGATCTCTCTTTGAAAATCCCTGATCTCCGAATATTTGCCCTTTCTATCGTTCTGCACAGTTCGGCTAAGCGGTTATAAGAAATCTTAATTGATTGGTGTGATGTGCTTGCTGGAAAACTTGAATTCTTTCTTCTGCTATCAAATGTCTTTGAACTGGTTGTGTTGTACATAGTAAGGGAAGGCAATTTGTATGTGATCTAGAACATATTCTTCTTTTTGAATTATTCTGCATATTACTCTAGTGTTGAAGGATCAATTACTCTGTCTGGTGTTGAAAAAGACTCAAGGGCTCAAGAGCCTAGACTGAAACTGTTACTATTTGTAGGCTGACCGCCTCCTGTTATATGCCTCCAGCCCAAATAAAAGTCATTTCAGTTTTCTTGGAAGATGTACCTTCTGATATAATCCTGTCCATAATCTGTGTGGTTTAGGTGGTACATGGGAGTCTATTTTTGTGGGTAGGAAAAGCATGCTGTCTATGATCATTTTCATGTAATAGTTTATTTGTGATCATTTTTATTTTTTTCATTGGGTTTATATTCTGTTTTCTTACTAGAATGGGAATCAAGATTGCAGTAATATTAGATAAAAAAATACAAATGAAACACAAAGGAAACCAGCTCTTACAAGTACAACATGAATAGTTAAAAGCATAAACACAAAGAAAAGACAAAAACACAAAGAAAAATAGAGCAGCCAACTCAAATGAGCACCTGTCTTCAGCAAATAATCCATTCCCCAAATCAGATTAGAATAAAAAAGCAGCCATAGAGGGGAAATTATATCAATATCCCTAAAGTTCAAACAATACCCTTGGAAGACATGGTCATGAGTACATAGTTAGCTAGTTAGGAATACTTCTTGACTGAAAACTTTTTGTTGTGTTTCTCTCTTGAGCATCTGTATCAAATTCATTTAAGGCACTTTGCAAATTTCAAAACAAAGAGCCAAAAATCTGAGTGCAATCCAGTCTTCATGTGTAAAGCTGTACCTATAAAATAATTTCAATGAAGGCAAATGGGCTCCTATCCACAGCAGTTGTGAATGGCAATACATTGGCCACAGTGTTGAACTGGAGGCTATGCATGCCATCTAAAATCTGTGCACACCTGGAGAAGAGTGAAGAAGAGCACCAGTCACTTCTGTAGATGTTACATACTTAAAAAGACTGAATTGTTAAGAAATACCAAACCAGGGTTGCTTAATTGCCAACTCTGTGTGTGCAAAAGCCCAACAATATTCTGAAAGCTAGAAATTCGCTTCAGTAAATTCAACTAAACTATATAAAAACAGTCAAAAACTCATTAAATAGCTTAAATTAGCGCTAAGATCCTAAAGAAAATGAAGGCCAGGTGGAGCAGATGTGCCTTTACTGTTGCCTCCAGCTCCAGTGCTAAATTCTCTGAGAATTTGTCCCAAAGCTGAACACATCATCTATAAAGAGAAGAAAAGGGATTTAATGGCATATTTATATTTTGCTTTGTCTTACATCAGAAGAAATGGATTATAATCCAAGAAAGTTGACAAGACATCTGCTTAATATATTTAATGAGTGCGTGGGCGTGCACATATTTGCATATTGACTGGGCTTTGCACTTCAGCTGTTTGCATACACAAGAAGTAAAACTTTATAATAGAATTGGGTAAGTAATTCTTCCTGGATCTGATAAGTTGTCTTCTGCTTCTCTGTAGCATGTTATATGGCTTGGCTGTTTGAATGTTGTGTAAGATTTACTAAGTATCCTTTTTTAACAAGGCCTCTGTGATTATGTATCTTGGTTTCCCTTTCTTACTGTAACCCGAATATTAATAAAATTCTATATGACTGGATATTTGGAAGATGAAGGATCCTGATTCAATGGAGTAGATGTCCTCTAGGTACATTCATCCAAAGAAGAATGTGACATGAATCATGTGTTTTATATGGAGAGCCCAGAAAGCACCATTTAATTATCTGGTGAGATCTTCAGCGCTGGTACTTCTGTTCCTTTAGATTACTCTTTAAAGAGTGTGTGTTTGTGTGTGTGTGTGTGTGTGTGTGTGTGTGTGTAGTGTATCATAGGGTAAGTCATCTTTTGAATTTGTGCAATCTCTTTCTTGGTACACTGTTCCTAAGTTGTCTAGCTACAGAGAATAATTTTACTAGTCTGTTCCAGTGGCACAGAAGGCTGAGTCAGAGGTCAGAAAAGTTATCCATGCCTATTTGAACACGGTCTGACTCTTTTTGGCCACATGTTAGACATATGTTACTCATCAATGAGCTGTGGAACTCCATGACGCATAGCAGACTGGAATGCAGAATGAGTTAACACCCCTGCCCTGGTCGGAAATGTATTGACAAATGTAAGGAAGCAGAATAGGGAAGAAAATGACATAAAGCACTGCAAGAATACTATGAGATACATCATTATTCTTCCTAAAATGTTATGTCTCTTGAAAACTGAAGAAGTTCATCCTGAACTATTTCTGTTGCTGCTTTTACTAGCTTATGAGTCTTCAGCTGACTACAGGGAAATCACTTTGTGTGTGTGTGTTTTTTAATTCAAGCTACTACTGATTTCCATTACTCCAAAAAACATTGGCCTGAAAGAGCTCTTCTTTAACTCTATCACATAAATCACAGATGCATTGCAATTTAAAAGAATAAACAAAAGTGATCTCATTGTTTTCAAAATTAGCTACATTTGGTATTGATTGAACTAACTGAAAGTACATAATGTTGATTTGATACACTTACTGCATTCAGTGCTGTGGGAATAGTGTATGGCCAACATGTTCACAGTGGTGGAGCTCAGTAGCAGCAGTTTGGAAAAGCAAATTAAATATCATCAGGAAAGATGGGTCTGAATCCTTTTGGCAATCTCTACTGGAGTAGAACCACTGAATCAGTTGTGGAGTGGTGAGTCAACATTTATGTAAATCCTATTGATTCAGTGAGTCTACACTAACTGGATTACCAGGGCATGGCCTACTACTAGTGGATCACCTGTGAAATCATTTAAGCATTTTGTTTTTACTGATGATCTTCCTTACTATATTTGGAAAAATTCCAATTAATGATGTTCTGAATTGCTGTTCTTTACTTTGTCCCTGAGTAGAATAGCGCTGGTAATTATTAAGCGATAGCATAGGGAGCAGAGGGCAAATATGTCTTCCTTGTGTTAAGCAATTGCAGTGATCACCCAAAGGGTTATTAAGGAGATATTTGAGGAGACAGGAAGGAATAAATGAAGAATCATTTGATCTTCATTTGTATTGCTTGGTGTCCTCCATCTTCATGTCTTGTGGAACTTTAGTTGTCAATTCTTGAAAGCTAAAACTTATTTCTCTCTGATAACTTGGATGGGTTGGCCAAATCCAACTGCTCATCCCAACTAGAGTAGATCCATTAAAAGTATTGCTGAATGGAAAAATAAATATTTTTGCAAATCCCAGTGATTAAATCAGTATATGATTCTTGTGATTAGCTATTATATTTAGACCATTACTTCTATAAAATTGAACTCATATGCAGAAACATAAGATAAGATAAGTTAGCTCAGAAGTCTAATTCTGGATTAGTCAGGTAAAAAGAATAAATAAAATTTTAGAGGAAAAGGTCTCTTCTGCATTTTAATAAATCGTGTATTTTAAAACAGTGTGTTCATTTATATGACACCATCTATGTATATGGTGCTTTACAAGGGAGAGTTTTGACAGGTCTCTTTCCTAAGGGGTGACAGTCTAAAAACAGACACAAAGGAAATAGCAGAGGAAGGAGAGGGAAAAAACGGTGGAGAAATGAGGGGAAGAATATGTGTAACATATACAATACTTCAGCATAATCCCAGCGGGCTATTGGGACTGTTTATAAAATGCTCCATGTCCATGTTCATGAGGGAAATCTAATCCGTGCTGAAAGAGTTTGCTTGCTCATGACCACTGTCTGTCTACATTTTCTGTGTGTGTGTGTGTGTGTGTGTGTGTGACAGGTCATTAGCTTTCATATTCAGCCCTCCCCCCTTTTTTTTTTCACAATAGAAATATTTATGTCTTTTCCCCCAGAAGTTGGCTCTGAGGATGAACCCAAGAAAGGGAGTGTTGGCATAAAAAGAAGACCAAGCAAAAAAGAGGTGGTACTTCAAACAAATGCTCAAAAAATGGGAGTTTAGTGTAATATTTAATATGCTCAATCTTGTCTAAAATTTGTTAAAGTGAGTCAGGTAGAATAAACATTGTATAAAATTTGCTGAAGAATAATTGAAAGTAATTGAGCTATTATGTTTTGAGAATAAATGAGAGAAAGATGGCAAAACTGCATACCTGAATTAAAATGCCATAGAAACTATTATTGTAACAGCTCAGAGACCATCAGATGCCTTGCATTGCTTCTGCTGTAGGTGTCACTGATTTCTAAAATGTTAGGAGTTGAACATCGCATTCTCATTGAAGAAGCGAGGTTTTTTTCTCCCCTTATGCCAAATAAACTGAACTTTGTTGAAAAATCTTTGCGCTTCCCACTTGAAATTTTGAGTTTCAACCAGGTGTAACAGTAATAACACAGTCCAAACTAGCAGTACTATAAGTTTCAACTAGAAACCTAGGTGGAAAAAAATGCCAATTGCTGTTCGCACTATTATTAAACCTATTTGGACAGGAAAGGCCTTTCAGCAACCTTAATTATTTTCAGAGGGGCCCCATTTTTCAATTCTTGCATTAGAATGGGCTAGGTCTGGAGAATTGCACCCAAAGAGCAGCCATCAGATAGAATGGCTTTTGAAAAAGCCTCTGAGAACTGGGCCCCTTCAGACTCCTTTCTTCCTGCAGCCTTTGCTTCCAAGGGTACTTGAAAATATTGTTCCTCAGGTAGTGTAGTGCTTCTGTGCTTGGCCCATGTGTTAGCATTTCAGTGGTTACCTCTTTCCCAGGCCAAGCAGCTATAGAATTTTTAAAAGCTTTTCAGGAAGAAGAGTATGTGAGCACCTATTTAGCTGTGCCAGACTCTATTGAAAGATTAATGGATTCTTCCCACATTCAGCTCCATTCTTACCCTAAAGGCCCAGCCAATGGAACTATGGTTGTGTCAAATTTATTTTATTTCTATGTTTCAGCCCTACTTTTGCCCAGCCACTTAGGCTCAAGTAATCTTGACGAGAATGCTGAAAATTAGGATTTATATTTCTGTTTCCAGCAAAACCATGCAGCTTGTTTAGTACAGATTGTTTCATGAGCCTCCTTGTTATTATTTGGGGTAATAGCTATCTACACAGGAAAACACAGCATCCCTTCGTATCTGGTTCTTCTTTCTGTTCTCTCCAATGCTAGTCATTAAACTTTGCTGGTGTACAAAAGATGAGATAGGTGTTTGGGAACTGAACTGGATTCATCTGCAGCCATTATTTTTGTTTTCTTAATATTCAGCTGTAACCCTGGTTCTTCCATTGTTAGATGATAAATAATTTGAATTATTGTGGTGGGTGAAGATATATTTTACAAAGTATATGGATAAAGCCATTCTGTAAGAGAAATAATTTTGTAAGTCGATACTCAGGGAAACACCAGTCTCTGTTCTACAAATATTCAGAGATGCCTAAAGATCCCCAGTTGTTCAATTTCCTTGCAAGCCCTAAGCAACACAGTTGGTGACTGGGGCTCTCATTCATAGTGTTGCCATAAGTCAAAATGGAGTGCAAGGTAAATAACAACAATAAACTGAGAAGATATAAGCAGTTGCTCTTGCATCTTCTCTCTTGAGATTTTAGATAGCATCCAGGGGTGTGACTGGTAGTCTTTTCCCTTAGGAAAACTGCATGGAGTAACTCTCTTTCAGAAGGGAGATGGGGGTGTTTCTCATTTGGCTTTGAGATGGAGATATGAGAAGCATCCTTTCTTCAGTGTGTTTGTGTAATGGTAGAAAGCACCCAAAGAGGCAATGTCTGGCTGGGGGACATACTTGTGAGCTGCTTTAATGTAAAACCAATCCTTTTTTTTTTTAAAAAAAAAAACCTGTCTGAATCCTTTTTCCACCTTACTTTCAGTGATAAAGCACTTTTCCCTGGTCTGCACTGCCTATATTGATTTGAGACATAACTGTATATGGACTACCTACGGGCAATTAGTTCCCTATCTGCAAATTGACTGCTATTTTCTGTTACTATATTTGTTAGGGTGACCCTTGGCCACCAAGACATGCTCTTCATCTGTTTAGCAAATACCCCTTCCCTCATATTTTATGAAACCCTTTTCCTAGTAACATTTACAAGGCATGGATTTTTTTCAGGTGTAGGTATCTTTTCCTTATGCCATATAATTGACTACAGGTTGTGTAAAAACCCTTTAAGATTTCAGGAGCATTATCATCGTAGCACATTTCATAGTACATTTCAAATATTTTTCAGTGCTGAGAGATGAATGAAACAAAGTATTGAGACGTTATTGCTATTTACAAATAATGTGTTGCTTTTTAAAAATAGCCTAAGAGGCATTTGCTACACCATCCCATTTTTATTTTGTACAATTCCTCCTCAAAATTGCATCCTTATATTTCATTCTAGCAGTTCTGTGTTTATCACACGATTACGCTCTGTACCAGTGCTAATAGTATTTGTACACTTATCTGTAAAGTTTTTTGTAAATTACTCTTGGATGATCTAAGCATTCACAATGTAACCTCAAAAATGTTGACTAGAAAGCAGCAACATTACCTAACAACTGCTGGTGCTTGACACATGCCTGTCTTGCCTTTTATTTCAGTGTAGCTTGAGCACATGGCAATTTTCAGTGAGTGCTTACATTTTTTATAGCATAACAGAAACATCTTTTCAAAAGCCACTCAGTCATTGCTGATCATGATTTATGTCTAATATTCTTTCTGAATATCCTAATGTTCTTTTAAAAAGTGGATACTACTATACTCCTATGATTATACTGTATCATTCTTAGGCTTTGTCTGTAGAGATTTCTCCTATTCTAATATGTATTATTTGTTTCTTATATATTTTATTTTTTTTTATTTTTATTTTAAAAAAATAAAGAAAAAGAGGAGGATAAAGCTAGATAGTTGTGACACCTTACCAGGAGTAGATTCACATGGTGATGTTCTTGAATTTTCATCTCCTGTGCCATTTCTGTCCTTCATCATTCATTGGTCAAGCCTGTGATATAGGTGATGTCAATGCTACCAGTGGCAGTTGGTGATTCCCATTTCAGTATGGCCATGACTTTTCTCTGGAATTTAGTTTGAATTTTAAAGAAATTCTCTGGCAAACTGAATCTGTTTTGGGAGTAGGGTTCAGGACCCTGCATAGCTGCTTTAAAGTTTGAACTAAAATCCAGAGTGATATACCACCCAACTGACTTGGAAACCCCCAGGTGCCACTACTTATAACAGGAGCAAAGCCACTGGTAATGAATCTTGCATGCCTGTATGCTCTGCATGCTTAGACTCCATTAGTAAGGGCATGTCTTTTTATTGTTTGTCAATAACCCAACAGCAAGTTGTTGTTTAGGTATCTTAGCCCTCAGGCCAGAGCTTTTCAAAGTTTTCATGTTGGTGACACACTTTTTAGACATGCATCATTTCGCAACACAGTTTTTTCGCAATTCAGTTTTACTAGCAAACCGGAGGTTAAACTAACCCCTTGTATGGACACATAAATTGTAATAATGAAATGTATGGGGATACAACATATCTCATGAAAAGGTTTCATATATTTTTAAAAATATATGATTTATAAATAATAGCATTGATTTCCAAGATTTTTGTCATTTATGAGTAAAAATATGTAAATATGTGCAAGAATTAAAAAAATTGAATAAAACCAGTAATCACTTATCATGTTAATGAGATATATGAAGTTGATAAGATGAACACAGCTTTTCAATATTTGGTGGAATATTAGATGAAGATACCCGTATTTTGTCATCAAGCATTTTTAAGCTTCCATGTTTTGTCGAGGAAAGAGCCTGGTGAGGGCAGCGGCAGTGGGACGGGCAGCACCCACCCACCCAAGCCTCACCTGCTGCTGTTGCCCTGAGTGAGAAAAGACCCTGATGAGGGCCACAGCAGTGGGAGTGGCAACCTCCCCCCTCCACATTTGGCCTGCTGCTGTTGCCCTCAGTGAACAAAGACCTCAGCAAGATGGGGGCAGTGGCTGGAGAAGCAACACCCCACAAGCCTGGCCCAGTGCCATCGCCCTTGGCAAGGAAAGACCCCGGCAGCAGCAGACCAGGCTCGGGTGGGGAGGGTCTTTCTTGGCCTGGGGAGGCGAAACACCTACACCTGCAGGCGACACACTAATGTGTCACGACACATCATTTGGAAAGACCTGCCTTAGGCTTTTTTCTTAGATTGCCATGGTTGTTTTCTTTTTTGATTCTTATGGTATTCTCTCATATCTCATTACTTAGTGTTTCTACAGCTTTTTAAATTTGAGTTTCAAGCATTTATTTTTATAGATTTTTAACAATCAGTGTTGCAGGTTCTCACATTAAGTTTCTCTGTGAAATTTTTAGTTTCAAACCAGGGAAGGAAAGTGATAATTTGAGGAGAAGCTAAGAGCTTTGAATATTGTCTAATTGATATTTATTTGTTAGATTGTGAGACTTTTAATCCAAGATTCAGCCGCAAATGCTGAGGAGCCATACTTGTTTGAACTCCATGGGCAATATTCTTTTAATTCTGTTGCTGCCTAGATTTGTTTGAACAGAAAAGGTTGTCCATGTTGCCAGGAACAGAGTTGCATTGCTGCAGGGTTTGTTCTTCCAGAAATTCTTTCATGACTTTAATTTGTATTTGATTGTTGGCAGGGTTGCAAGATTTGTATGATCTGATTGACTGACTGGGTAATTTTTTTAATTAAATAGAGTTTGAACTCACTTGAAACATGTTGCATGAGGTCTGAAATGAGTTTGAAGTATTATCCCCACAGTTGGTCATCTTTTAGTAGTTGAGCAAGCAGTTAACATTTATGACTCCATTTTAATAAATGTGTTGGAGGCCTTTTAACACAAACAAAATGTGCTGTGCTGGCTAATTAAAGCAATACTGCCATGTAGGAACTTGCAGTTTCTGGAATTGCTCTCTTAAAGCTTAGATATAAACAAAACTCTTGCTATTTTTTGTGGTATACAATCCTGAATGAGGGAGGTGTTTCCTGTTTTATGCTGTTAGTGGAATGCATATGTTTTTTGTTGTTTGTTGAAATGTGACTTCCAGCTGCACTGGATTTGAACAAAGTTTGTATGGTGGTAGTATGTGAGAAGTTCAGTTTCTCCAGCACATCTTGTCTAGTTTACAAGGCAGAGAAGATGGCTGTATCTCCAGACGTTACTTTATTGTTGGTAGTTACTATACTTGCTAGAAACTTCTAGTTCAACTAATAAATTAAACTGGAGGCATACTGTGGGTGTCAACTCAATAGTTAATTATAAATAATCCAGAATTCTTTGAACAGAAGATAAAAATGCAACGTTCTGGCTACAATGAAAAGTTCCTTGTGTGTTCCATGATGCCTCTCATCTCATGTGGAAGAGGCATACAGATTGCCCCTGTCATTGAAGTGAACTGAAGAGCCCATGTTTATGAAACCTTTTAAAATATAGTAGAAGTATCTTGATGGGGTTTGTTGATTGACCATGCAGCCTTATACATATCTATTCAGAAGTAAGTATCATTAATTTCAGAAGGTCATAGCAAGGGTGGAAATCATATGGGCCTTTGGAGGTTGCTGGTCTTCAAGTTGTTGCAGCCCTAGCCAACACAGTTAATTCTGAGAAATTCAGGAAGCTTCAGCCCAACAAGACCTGAAGAAGGGCCACATGGTTTCTTTCTTTGTCTTAGAGCCTCATTTTTACATTCTGTTCTTGATTATGTTGCTCCATTGTATCAACATAGTCAGCTGTCTAATTCCATGGCTCCATTATTCTTTCCAATGCATTTTTCCATTATGGACAGAAAACTGGACTGGGTATTAAACAGGTGTAGGCATTGTTCTTTTGCTTTATTTTCCTCTGCTTGTTAGCTGTTTCAAAGGGCATTAACATATTGGCAACAGACAAATAAGATATTTTGCATACTTAATACCTATTGGCAAACAAGCAAAATTTAAATTTATTTCTTTGCTTAAATCAGGAAAATGTAAGTCTCAAGCCATTTAAAGCTTAGTATCTTATGTACAATTGGGAATACTGGGACTGGCCTCAGTTATACAGAGAGCTGAGCTTGGTCTCTGGAGTTATTTTATGTCAATAAAACTAGCAGTTGTCAAGCAGTTTTTTAAGTAGTTATTAGCAGGTTATCAATTCCAAAAAGAAAAAAGAAAAAGATTTGGTATCTAAGGAACATTATTGTTGTTATGTGTCTTCAAGTTGACTCTGACTTACGTTGACCCTTGTCATGCCCTAGATAACTCACAATGCACAAACTCCAGTCTGAGATAGACAGCAGTGTGCATTTGTGACAAGCAAGCAACACACCACACTTTTTCCAAGACTGAGACTGAAGCATACATGTTGTTCATAGGTTTCATACCTTCTTATACATACAAATTTAAGTGTGTAAAGCTATGATTGGAGAGAGGATCATCAATTAAGTCTCACCCCACAGTGTTAGACAATTCCCAGACTCTCAGTTGTTTACCCCTCTCTCATCCTTGAAACAAGAACATGTTTCCTGTCACTTATCTCTGAGCCTTTCCAGTTCTCACAACAATGTTTGGGTTTTCCCCTCTCTGATTTTCTCCCCCCTCTCCTAGATATATTTGATATTTTCAAGTACACACACAAACTTCAAACAGATATAATATTACAACCAACAATTGGCCTTTGATACTTTGTGGCACTCTAAATAAAGTCAATCTTTCCCTACACTGACTTTCCTGCATATTTTAATATGCATCCAGGAAACATATGATAACAGGAGCCCCACATCCTGACAACCCTATTGTAGGGTTTTCTTGGCAAGATTTATTGAGAGGAGATTTGCCATTTCCTTCCTCTTAGGCTGGGAGAATGTGATTTGCCCAAGGTCTCTCAGTGGGTTTCTGTGTCTGAGTGTAGGTTTGAATCCTGGTCGTCAAGAGTCCTGTTCCAGCACTCAAACCACTATACCACAAACTATAATAATCTAAGCCTTAGGAGGAGTAAGAAGACCACCTTAGGATTGATCCTTCTCTCTTCCTGGTCTTGAATCACTCTGGGCCATTTCAGATACTGCCTTAAAAACTGGGGAAGTGGGAGTATTTTCTCTTAATCAATGACTTGACTACCAGAAATTCTGCATAAAAAGTATACATTACACAATGGTTCCTTTTGTAAAGACTGAAACATGTGTTGCAGGTCACAGAGGAAGTCCATCTGTTGACAGTAAGATATCACATATCCTGTTCTTAAAATATATGTTGGAAGACATGGTATGGGAATAATGATGAAATCTGTAGAGTGAACCTGAAATATGTTGTAGCCATCTGTTTGTACAAATATTATATAATATTTAAAAAACTGTGGTAATATGGATGGGGAGTATTCTAGGCCTAACATCTGACAGACTTTCATTTCAGCTAAGGCACATATATTTATTCACTGAAATCTGTGGCATATTTTGCATGTAGTTTGTACAGAATAAAATAGAGGGAAGGAGAATTAGCACTTCAAGTTACCACTGACATGCACAAATGTAAACCTGTGCTTAAATGTACTAGAGGCAGGTATGCCCTTTGGGATACTACATCAGAGTGAAGGGAAAAAGTATACTTTATCTCTTATCTAGGTGCATTGAATTTATCACTGTTCAAAGTAAGGTTCTTTTGGTTAGTATATAAACTCTGGATGTGTAAGGTGAATGCTGTTCTATTCCATGTTTTCCAGAGAATTTTTTTTCTTTTCAGTATTATATACTCTGTTGATTTAAGACTCCAGACTGATCATTTTCATTATCAGAGAGAGTAGAGGCATGAGCTAAGGCTCAGTAACTATATCTCTTAATTAGTTCACTTTTGAACGATACTTGGGATTGTCCATTATAAATACATAAGGAAGAAAATTCTTGTTACTGCATTTTTTTTAAAATGTTACAGCTAATTATATATAAATTTGTGATTTGAATTTACCCTTGACTAAAATCTGCCTTTCCTATGGATACTCAACTGTCATCTTAGAACTTAGTAAAGCACTGAGAAGACATGTAAACCTTTAAAATTTGCAATGCAATATGCTTTGTTTTTCTCCCTAGTCTTTCTTCTCTCAAAGGGCTGGCATTGCTAGTAAGTGAGGTATCCATTTAGGAAATCATTGAGATCAAACTGGAATTTGCAGCAAGTTTTCAAGAGAGGACCTATTGAAAAAATATATTGAATCTGCCCACAGGATTAAGAGAAAAATTCTGCTTAGTAAGATGAAGCCTGACTTCTTAGAACAGTTGGGGAAGCGAACAGCTTCATTAATTTCAAAATCCAAGTTAATTTTCGTTAAGTAAAATTGGCTAGTAAGCTTAAGGTTTTTTTAAAAAAAAATTTTTATGGCCAAATTTTCCATTCCAAATAGCATAGTTATGTTACACTTTGGTGAAAAGAAGAAATTAAAGAAGTAATCTTTGTAATTAAAAAAAACTAGTGAGTTTTTTGGGCTGGATTCTTTCTGTAAAAACTTCAGGGGACTTGCAGTGTCCATATTCAATACTGCATTTAATTGTTGTTGGGTTTTTTTGATGTTGGTCCAAGACATCGTGTCAAACTAAGCTGATAATTCTACCTAAATCAGACAGTAAGACCATGTATGCAGGATTTGTCCTAAATAGGATGCTCTCAGATTTTCTTTGTAGACCTCTAAATGGAATTCATAACATTTGGTATGACGGGCACAGGATTTTGGAGTGAGACAAGGCAGTTTAATAATGGATGAACCACCACTTCCTAAGCTCTTATGGCTCATGCCAGCCCTAACGGGGGCTGGCATAAGTGCGGAACAGTTTTTCCAGTTTCCTATTTTTTAAAAAAACTCGTTATCCATTAGCTTCACTGCAAAGGAATAATGTATGTCAGTTCAAGTTGTATTTATTATACCAGCTCAAGGTGCTCAAGGCTGGTGTGGGCAGTGGGTCCAGTTCTGTAGCCTTGCTGTGGAACAGAGAGTTTAGATCTGGTTATCCAACATCTCCAATCTGCCCTTCACATGGTGGAGAGACAGTCTATCCCATCTTAACCTTCTCCTGTGATTGGATGTGGGGTTAAGGTGTTCTCTAAAACTCCAGTAAATCGTCCACGTGTGGATGCATATCAGCCTCTGATTAATTAAAAATACCTTTCGTAATTGGTCTACTTTGAAAAATGAGTGTGAGTACAAGATCTGAGTGTGACTACAAGATATTACAGTCACTAAATGTGCACATGGATATAATTCATATTTCATAGAGATCTGTCTTGATCATCAAGAAGGATAGTCTTCTGTCTCCTCCAGTTGTTTGCTGTTAATAAATGCCTACCAAACCTGTCTTGAAATCGGAAGAATTATAGTTAATGTCCAGTAAATTTTATTCTTCTTTTAATAAATTATAAGATGGCAATTCCTGATTTTTCCCCCTGAGAATTTTTTTTTAAAAATGGAGCAACTGCTTGCTTAAAAATTAGCTACAGCAAATTACCAGATCCTTTTGCTGAGTACATCAGAATATAAATAAAATCAACATCAGCACCTGAGATACCAAAATTTATTCTATGTGCAGTGAGAAACTACTGGATGTTACCATATGCAATGCTACCTTTCTTTTGAATTCTAGAAACTTACCTTTAGAGCATGAATCAGTCAGTTGAAACAAACTTTGAGACAATGGGCACCCACAGTCCTCCATGACTAGGCAGCAAAGCTGCTGTTAAATGATACCCCATATCATTAAATTTCAACAACTTTCAACTGCAGTACTTGTAACAGTATTTAATTTTTAGTGCTTAGAAAACCCTCACTGAAAAAAAAAGTATACGTTTATAAGCAAGAAAGTAGGTCAAATCAACAAACCAGGAGATATCAGCATTTTTTATTTAAAATAATACTACAGTTCATACCCAGTTGAACAGCTTTTTTATTTAATATAAAATATAAACAAAGTGCAAAATCCTGCAGAAGACCCATTGTTACAGATAAAAGAACTCCAAAGAGTTTCATTAGATCTTAAAATCTTTAGAAATCATTTCTAAGATTTGTTGTGGCATCAGTTTCCATGGACTTCCATGGACTTGTCTGTTATGAAGCAAGGTCAGTGGCAAATTGGATCAGCAGGTGTATGGTTGTCTGATGTATTCTAATCATGGAAGCCATCATGATTCACCTCACCGCTTATTCCATAGCAAGGGTCTGAGAGAACAGATGTCCCTTGTAAAGTTTTTACCATCTAGTGATTTTAAAGTGGAGCTCTTTAAATGACTGTGGAATGCAGAGCTGGGTGACTTCACTCTCTTTTACTTCCCTTCCAGGCATTCCAGAATACACATCAGGACAGGGCTGATGGATGCTCATCTGTACTGCTTGAAGAAAAGTGTAGTAGACTTCCTTGTAGAGAACAGGTAAGGAAAAGGAGCCTGAGGCCTAAATGGCATGTAGTTTTTAAAGCACTTTAATTATCCACACTGCAAATTTTCCCTATTTCTGTTAATACACTTTAACATCATTCGCAAGTAATACTTCAGCTTTAAATATCATCACCCATCCTTTGATCTGAGACTGAACTTGGATGTATTTCCATAATACCTTACAGGCATCCTTCTAACAAGGTTTATGACACTTAGATTGCATGCAGTGCATTGTGGGACTTCTGCTCTATTTTCTGCACATTTTGAGGGGGTGTGTCCACTTTGGTGAATGCGCACATTCCCTCTCCAACCCACTTACTTCCTTGCGGTAGCTGTCTTTAAAAGAAACAAATGAACAAAGAACCTTTCAGTGTTTCTGTTTCTGTTTCTTCATCTCCATTTTGCAGGATGGTCTCTTCTAGACCCCTTGGCAGTCCTTTGCTAATTTCCCAACCTCATGTTAGCAAAGAACAGTATACACAAGGAGCAGAGAATGAACTGGAGAAAAGAATCTTTTTGTCAGAAAGAAGGGCTGTAACATAAACTAAAATGTACAGGAGGAATCAGCTGTGGTATGGGATTTGGTCCTGTCTTGTTTATTATTATTTCAGGGCATGTGTGCATCATTTGAAAAACTGAGAAAGGGAATATGTGGTGAGGGTAGCAGTGATCAGAAAAGCACTTATAAAAATAGGATGACAGCTTCCACTTTTCCTTGCCTTTTCTTTAAAAGAAGCACCTTTGCTATTACCAGCAAGCTGCTTTCCACAGTTCTTTCAACTACAGTTTCTGATCTTGCTGGGTATAAGCAGAAAGTCAAAAGTAACTTTTGCATCTCTGCTGTCTTGCATTCACACTTTTCAGATAATTGTATCCCTGTTGCTCAGATAATGCCCCTTGCTAACTCTGAACTGGGGAGAGACAGTGGAGGCCAGAGAAGAAGTGCCTCTATGTCTGCCTGCTGACTAACTGGAAATGAAGCTTTTAAAACTTGCACTTATGACTATAACTCCCTGAATTCCCCATGCTGGCTGATAGATTCTGGGAGTTGTAGTCCAAAAACGATTCCAAGGTCTGCTTCATACTTCATTTCAAAAATGCAGTGTGAGGTCAGGAATTTCCTGGGATGCTGATTTCACATTTTTCACCAGCCTCATTTATCAGTCCTAGCTGACATAAGCAAAATCAATTTAAGAAGACAGGTTACAGTACTCATTTGGTTTTAACTAGGAAACATCTATGGGACTTCTGTTCTCTGGAATATATCAAATGTGAGGCGAGTTTATTCAACATGAATGCGAGGCAATTAACTCTAATTGAGAAGACCAAAACAAGTTGCTTAGACACTTCAAGTTAAAGCCAAAGCCTTAAGCCTGCCTTTTTATATCACTAGTAACTTCCTACACAAAAGCAGTAGCAGCAAAAGATAGAAGATTATGACACTCAACTAATAATCTTGGTGCCTTGTTAGGAAAATCTAATATGTCTTTAATTTCTCTTTAATCATATCTATTGTGTCTTCTTTGTTCACTAATAACATGAATATATTTCCATTTCATTTGTCTGTGTATTGTTTTGTCCATCTGTGAATCCCACCTCTCCCCAGATAACTTTGTATGTGGGCTATCATTGAGATATCCTGTATTTGTAACTTGTGGTGTTTAAATTGAAATGGAGACCACCCACTGAGAGGAAGACAAATATCCATTTATGGATAAAGAGAGTGATCATGGCTATGACGGCTTTCCAGGAAAAAAATCAGTCTATTTGCTTAAATCGAAGCAGTGCACAGCTGAGCCCAAGGACTTAACTTTCATTGCCACCTGTTGTAGTCACTGCTGTAACTGAAGCAGGTTATCATCTTCGCTACCATTTGAAATAGAATCCAAAAGGGACAACTGGATTTAGAAACTTTAGAAGGTATCCCTACTTTCTAAAATTTAATCAAAATTGTTGTCACTGTAGAGATAAAAGTGAAATCATTTAACGTCTGGCCAGGTGACACAACTGGAATGTTAGGTTAAATTTTACATTTTCCTTAAATAGCCAGTGAAAAAGATAAGTCATTGTCCAAAATACACCTACATGCAAAATATTCCCTTCAGTGCAACACACTGAATTGGTAAAAGAGCTTGTCTTCAGCTCCTCTCCTTATCTTTAATGCTGGACTGTTTTATTAGACCTGTTAGCTATGTTATATGCCAGTCAGTTGGACCAATCATAGCTGTGGGAAGGAGAGGAATTCAGAAGGGCACAGTGCAAAGGGTAATTTGCAGTCCTCTGTTTCTTATCTGAGACAGCTTAGTTTGGGATATGTGAAGAGAAATCAATAGCTCATGAGATAGAAATCAGAAGAGAAGTTTGTTTTCTCAGCCTTCTGCCCTCACTAGTAATGTGACTATGTGACCAACTTGACTTCCTTTTTTTACCATATGTTTTTCACAACAAAAATCCGATCATCAATATTTGCAAAATCAACATGCTTTTAGTTTTAAAAGGCTTTTTGGGGATCTTTTGCCTAGGAAGTAAGGAACAGGTGGATATTCTCGGAACTTTCCCTCAGTGGATTTTTAGTACAAAAAAAATATTTCATAGAATGCTTGGTTACCATCAAATAGGACTGAGTTCAATAGGAAAAGTGGTAGGAAGAATGATTTGTATCTCTTGTGTTCACAGTTGCTCTTTGCTAATTGCTCTATGCTGTATTAAGCTGTTCTTCAATTTATTTATTTATTTGTTTGTTTGTTTGTTTGTTTGTTTGTATCCCGCCTCTCCATATAGATCGAGGCGGTGAACAATTTAGCATGTATTTCGAAACATTTTTCTATACATGCCCCCAACAAGCTGGGTACTCATTTTACCGACCTGCGAAAGGATGGAAGGCTGAGTCAACCTTGGGGCCCGGCAGGATCGAACTCACAACCTTGTGGTTTGTGGCTTGCAGTACTGGCATTTAACCACTACGCCACCAGTTCTCCCTTTGTCCATTTTTCTGGCTTCAATGAAAAACCCAGCTTTCTCTTTCTCTATAGGGCAGCCAGACACACCTGATGGGCCTTGCTGGCACAAGATCCATCTCTCAGCAAATGTGACGTCTATTGTAGGAGTGCTTGTGAAAGGAAGAGGTGGAGCTTGATCCAGAATTAACCTGTTACTTTTCCTCCTACAGTCCAGAAGACCTTGATTGAAATCTTGCATCCTCTTCCCTCTCCAGTTTTTTACAATTATCTGCATTCTCTTTTCATCTAAATATGTAGTGTTGTTGTTTTATATGTTCTTAAACTTCAGACATTCTTTTCTAGGCTCTGAACATCATGGTTTGGCTTTTCATACATCGTGCAGTTTAATGATTTCTAAGATTTTTTAGGAAAGTTTAAGATGTCAACTATAGATTGCATTGGCAGCCTACTTATTCTTATTCTGTATTGTTCTCTTCTCTCTCACCCTATATTGTGTAGAGAGAGCACCAACCAGTTCGTAGAAGCTGGCTTGAAAATTGGTAATATCACTTGTACTGACCATACTCTCTCTGTTTCCTTATTTGTCCATTTACATCTATTTATATATCAGTTAGACCCAAGAAGTTTAAAACAGTGTACACATCAATAATTAAGTATACAAAATGTGCATGCTCTGTGTGAAGTCCATGAAAAGGATGTCAGGTTGACTTAAACGGAGAAGATTTGCTCTAACAAGTATTTTTAACATGCATTAAAAACTAAAACTAGATGGAGTGTGTTGAAGTTCTAATGTAAGAGCATTCCATATAGCAGTTACTACCACACTAAATGCCCTGCTCCAAATGACTGCTAAGCAGACATTAAAAGCATGTGGCACTACCAGAAGAGGTCTTGCAGATGACCTCAAAGACTGAATGGGTCAACATGGGAGAAGGCAGTCTCTCAGGTAATGAAGTCACTGAGTTGTTTAGGGCCTAAGAAGCGAACAGCGAGTGCTTTATGGTTTGGGGTTAGTGTGTGAATTCTTGTTTTGTATGTTACATTTATTGCAGGAGAGATTTTCTTCAAACATTCTTCATGCTTAATTAGAATATTTTTACATGGAAACACAGGAAATCTAATGGGTGTGTGTGTGTTTATGCGTGTTTTAAAAGGTGGTTTTTTTCAGTCTAGAAAAGACTTTAATAATTCTTGTTGAATTTCTGTGATTAGGCAAAATAAACTCTGGTACTTCTTCTGAGCCTAGTTAAAACTGGTAGAGTAGATCCAGGGAACATGGAATGGTTATATTGGGCCTTGAAGTAGCATATATGTTCTTCTTGAAAGAACATGCACATGACATATTTAAAGCTCCAGGTTCAATGACAAAAATAGCATATCCACGTCACACCTCCATCCTACCTTAACTTTCTATGCAATAATGGAATTTGTAATTTGGAGAGTACACTGTGCTAAATTTTGATTTTCAGGATATCTCTATTTATTCCTGAACTCCTATTCTTAGGATACTTTCTGAAGTGTCATTTAGGGGAATTTAGAGTTTGCTAGCAGGGAATTTTGAGTACCTCAGTAAACTGCGAATCCCAGAGTTCTGTCAGATATAGCCATGATTGATAATGTGCTATGAAACTGTTGTGGTTGTACCGTATGCATGCATGCCAAAAAATGCATTTTATTTTCACTAGGTGGAGATCCTTGTTGGAATCTCTTTGTTCATTAACACACAAAAACACAAGCACATGTCCTCCTGCAAGAAGAAGCGCTTGCTTTGTGTAGTCAGCTACTGCAGCCATTTGGAGAAATGTCATACGCTCTTACTCCTGTTGTCACACCAAATGGTAGTGTTTCTTCTTCTGGTGCTCATGGTGCCTAACAGTAGATAACTAGAGCTGCTAGACTTCCCACATTTCCTTATACCACCAGACTAGCTCACTTCTATATGTCTCAATTCAGCTATCTTTGGATAATTTTGATGTGTTTGCTAATTTAATTTATATCCCATCCTTCCTTCAAGGAGTTCAAGTTGATGTAAATAACTCTTCAAAGTATTATCCTCATAACAACCCTTTGAAGTAAGCTAGGCCAAAGGATATTGCTGGGCCAAAGGTCGCTGTATGAATTATACGACTCTGTGATTTTATGGCTAAGTGAGGATTTCAGATTGGCACTCTCCAGTCCTAGAAGAACATTTGTGACCATTAAACCACACTGGCTCTTGTCTACTCCACTACTAAGGTGGGTACAGATTGAGTGGCATGACTACAGGACTTCTTGTGAGGGAAAAGACATACTTTAACCAAGCAAGAAGGAAGATAAAAGTAGGCACTACAGAGGAAAAGTACCTCAAAGAAAGATCTTTACACATAAATTCTGAAGTGAACTGAATTAGAATTGAAATGGGTGAGTTAGTTTTGTCTTTTCTGGCACTTGGCAGCCAGATTCAACAGCCATGTATGGAGCATTCCCTGACCAAGGAAGTTAATCTACTTTGCAGAAAAACTTGTAACACTTAAGCTGAAATCTTGGCTCACTTGTATTGAGAACAGCTAAGTGTCACTTTTAGTGTTGCGGAAAATACAAGAATAAAAATCTGTGTGGGTGGTTGAAAAACTTTGCGTTTTGATAAGCCACTTCCTCTGCTGTTCCCTTTCCCCTTCCATCAGCCATCCTCCAAAGGTCTCCGAGTCTGACCTTTTCTGGAAAGCGGTTCCAAAAAAGATAATTTCTCCCACCTGAGCCACAGTCTAAATTCTTCCCATGAAGAAAAAGCTGATATGCATCCTGTTACCTCCTATGCACAGTACCAAGATTACCAGGGGTGAGTGGGAGGGGGTAGCTCTGCTTCAGTTGATGGGGGTGTATTTTGTCCACAGGCTTCTGCTTGATTTGCTTTGTGGTATGTTGTACACACAGGCCCCTGCAGGTTTACATTAAGATGCTGCCCAGACTAAACCAGTCTATCGTTTCGCTTTCCCCCTCTCAATGGCTTTTTATCATTCACAGTGTCACCTGTGTTTCCTGGCAAGGCCTACAAACTGTGAGGGAGGTCTGGCAGAGCCAAACTTCTGGCTTAGTGCATGCTTTTTCTCTCTTTCTCGCTTGCTGAAAAGATGGCTGCAGAACAGAGCTTGCTCTGTGGACACCTAAGAGAGAACACGTCAGCTGTAAGGCTGGAATGTATTTTTCTGCCCTGTAAAGATCAGATTGTATAATGAATACTTTCCTTGTGATTAAAGTGCATAGAGAAACAAATTTGTTCAGGAGAAACTAGGCAAACTGCAATATTTCAAGCACTCAGAAGGTAAGCAGCACATATGACCCAGTAAATTAAATGAGAAATATGAAATGTCTGTTGGGGAAATATGCAGCTAAGGATGGGTTATTTTCCACCCTTATTTCTTATAAATAGATCCCACTATTAAAATAGTGTCAATAACTATTAAAAGGAGAGGTTTAGGCCTTATTTGCATTCTGCAGGTATCACTTCTGATTGCAATGATCAATTTTCTCATAGCCAAGCCGTTATCAGCCATGACAGAATTTTCTTATGCACAATACTTCTGTAAGGTAGTAGACTTAAGTGTGCAGTTAAATTTTCTTGTCATTTACTGTTTCAGCTGATATATTAATGCACTCTTGACAGTTCAACTTAGGAGTTGGGTGCTATATATTTTAACATTCATGAGCAACTACTCCTTCCCTTTTGGATTAGGGAGTAGATACAGTATTATGTTTGAAGAACTGTTATAACTAGCTATGACAAAAGATGAAGTTCTGGATTTTAATAGTTCCAGAATGTGTCCACCTGAGAGTTCTTAAAGAAATTTTGATCTTGTGATATTGCATGTCTTTTGTTAATAATATGTGTGTGGTTCTGGTGGCCTCAAATCAAAAAGGGTATTGTTGAACAAGAAAAAGTGCAAAACAGTGGCAAACTACAGCTGAATAAATCTTGCCAAGAAAGCCTGCTTGATAGGGTTGCTATAAGTTGGAGTCTTCTTGAAGTCACATGATGTTTGTTTACAGTGTTTCATTAGCTCTTCCATAAGGCATGAGTGTATTAAAATGTAATTGCCCAAACTAATTTGTTGTTGTTATGTGCTGTTAAGTTGCGCTCAACTTATGGTGACCTTAAAGCAAACCTATCACAGGGCTTCTGGGGCTGAGAGTGTGTGACACATCCAACGTCACCCAGTTGGATTCCATGGTCACACAGGGAATTGAATTCGAGTCTCCAGGGTTGCAGTCCAGTGCTCAAACCACTACACCATGCTGGCTCTCAACTAATCTATACCAGTCTGAAATAAAGGCATTATTTCTGGTGAACAGCTGTATTTTGTCAACTGGAAGTTAGTTGATTTGTACTTAGTTCAAGTTCAAAGTAATATTATAAAGTTAGATATGTTAAACTCTGAGAGAGTATTAATAATATTATTGGAACTGTTTTATAAGTGTTTGCATTGTTAAAACGCATGAGGAATCTTATTAAGGGAAGCCCATGAAATGTGAGGTTGGTTGCACAGTAGGACATAGCACAACAGGGAAGAGTAGCTGAGGGAGAGTGAATAATGGACAGGATGAAAGCTGCAATTGGTTGTACAGGCGGGTTTGCTGTGTTTAAAACTACTCTTATGTCCTTTATGTTTTCAGGATGGTCTCAGTTGCCCTCCTAGTTCTCACAGATACCTTCTTTCAGGTTTTAGCCATTCTGGTAATTGTCAGTAATGTTAATGATGTGACAGTATTTTGAATTTGGCAGTTACACTTGTGCGGCTTATTTTCTTAATATATTGTAATATAGGTATATTGAAATAGAGGTACTGGAGTAGACTTATTTCCATTTCTAAGTAATACTCAAGCTTTTAACAGGGAAATTTGACACATATTAGGCATGATTGCTAAAATGGCTTTCTATAATTTGCAGAAGAAAGCATCCCCCCACAGGTACTTCATAAAATATTTGCAGCTCAAATATGCACTCAGGCAGAAAAAAAGATTTTGCAGAGAGCCTTGTTTGTTGCAGGTAAGATCAGTCTGAAAGGATACCATCTAGCCATTGGGAGGAAAGGGAGACAGAGGAGGGAAGTTGTCTTATGGGAAGACAGAGTGTTGTATGCAAAGGGATGCAGTTATTTCTTGAAACTTTAACAAGGTCTGCCAAACTCACTGGGTGGCCCGTGAGATCTGTGGTGACTTCTGTCACTTGAGGCAGTTCTTAAACTGTTCATATTCCCAAGCCAAAACAGTTTTCAATCTAGGGCCATTTCATTTTTTTATAGCATAGTGGCTTGGTGTAAGCACAGTAGTGACATCTGGATGGCTCTGGCTGTCTTTGGACATTTTTGCATAGGTTAAGATATATAAGAAGACACATTAAACTTTTTCTGTGGGGAAAAAATAAGAGTGTTAGACAAGGGAAATAATTGCTTTTTTCCAGTGGCAAAAGTTTGCTGCTAGAATCCTGAGAGAGGTTGTTCCCTCACAACAAATATCTTAGATGGAAGGAAGAGCACGGCATCTCCAGCAAAAACTCTCAACTGCACATTTAATGTGTAGAGAGGAAAAATATGAAAGGTCCTTTAACTATTGTGCTTGGACACTTTGGGTCCCATATTGAGAGAAAGGCAAGATTTAAACCAAATAAATAAATGATCTTGTTCTTAGAGGGCTTGAAAAATAAAATGTTAACCCAGAATGTGAAGTAAATTCTACAGCTTATTACTCCTCAGTAGATAAAAACCCACTAGCAGAATCACAGTTGCAAGTAATTTCCTCATAGCCTAGTTACCAAAAAGCACAGCAAGAAAGGAAGCAGATTTGATAAACGTTCTGCAGTGCTGTTCAACTGTTCCTCGTTTTCATACTGAGCAGTGGCAGCTTATAACCATCACCACCCAAGCTGGAGGATAGAGGCAAGAGGTCACCAAAAACAGGACCAAATAGATCTAATTTTCCATTTCTATCCATCCTTCAATCTTGTCTTGAGCCCTTGGCATCTCTTTTTCTACCAATTAAACAGTTGCCATTGGGCTATTTCTTTGGTAATGAAGATTAAATTCAGTCAACTGGCAATGTGATCAAGAAGCAAAAACATCCTTCTATTTGTTAAATATGTTTTCACTTGGTTACACTGTAAGATAACAGCCAGTGCCACACCATGAACTGGTTATAAGCATCTAGATAGGCTGGAGTGGGCTGATTGGGGGTAGCCTGAATCTTTTGGGGGGGGGCAGTGCCCCATTGCTAATGAACCAGCATCCACAGATGTTCTAGAGGCATGTACTTTCAGCATTACATGACCAATGGATGGCATAGGTAGTGAGTATAGGTAGTAAGTATCACCTTAGTATGAATTCTAACTAAGTCTAAGCAGCTGTCAGTATTTTATCTATTGGCTTATTTATCGTGTTTGTATGCTGCCTTTCTGCTAAGGTATTTAAGGTGGGTTATAATTTAATATACTAAAATGAAACCGTATGTTACAGAAGGGAGATAATGGCAGATTTGTCTTAGGTTGTAGGTTTCATCACAGTACTTCCTGCCCCCAAAATATAGAAACAATGACTGCAGAGAAACTTGTAACCACAGGGCAGCTGAAAGCTTGCTCCTCTTATACTGTAAACCTCCACAGCTGAATGGGAAGAAAGCAGGCATGGGATTAACTTGATTATCATAAACTGAATTGTGCAGATGGGAGCTTATTGTAATCATTTACCTGACCACTTCATCTTGCTTGCTTGCTTGCTCTTGCAGGTCAGGATAAGGTGTTTGCTTCCTTCCTTGCTTCTTTCTAGGAGAACAAGGAAGAGAAATATTGACTAAAATAATGTACACTAAGTCCAATCGCTTTTTTTTTGTCTGTCTTCACATGTTGCCTATATGTAGTTCTGTGAGTATCACACATCTAAAATTGGAATATGAATTACTAAAGAGTAGGTGTATAAAAGCTCATAATGGCATGATCAACTGAATTCCCTAAAGCCATATTGTGAGAAATAGAGCCAAATGCTGACTTAAGGAGTATTGAATATGAGGCAGGTGGCGTTAACTGGGGACAGCATTTATTCTTTTGAAATCTTTTCCCCCAATTTCCTTGAAGTGCATGTGTGTGTGTATGTGTATATGTATGTGTATATCTCTATCTATCTATCTATCTATCTATCTATCTATCTATCTATCTATAAAATAGGGGCTGTTTGCTTGCCTTTTGCACTGATATTTTAATTTGGTTCATGATATAAATATCATTTAACTAATCCCCCTGTTCTTGGCATTGTTTTTTCTTTTTCTTCAAAGTGAGTTTACTTTTTTCCCCTTTAAAGCAGTGGGAATGGGTGGCTCAGTGGAGAGGGAATTGTGACTATTTGTTCTCATTTGGAGCACTAGAGAGCTGGGGTAGGGGGCAAACTCCAAGCAACTGTTGTTTCATTATTTGTATTGACATGGAAATTTTTAATCTCCATCAAACGATCAGGAGAAAAAAATGTTGAGATCCAACAAGAGTGCATCAGGCTTATATGGCGTTTTTTTAATGTTATTTGGCTTTATCTTTTGAAATAAGAACCAAGAACTATGTACTTATAGGACTCATAATTAGCTTTTCTTTTTTATCTGTTGCCTTTCCTTTTTCTTCCCTCCCTTCCTTTTGTTCTCTATCCAATCTCTATTATTCTGTGTTAATTTGTGAAACTCATCAGGGCTGAACCTGTAGAATTGGTTTTATTACTTAATTGACAAGAACCTCTTCACTGGAAACCACTGCTTCTATAGGTGATACTCTCTCCTTTTCCTGTTGCAATTAATGTGAATCCCTTCATCGTAATGGAAGATACGGTGAGAAAAATCTCTGCCTTTATCAGAGCC